>CALYDF020004901.1:0-14938 GCA_944474145.2 Dicrocoelium dendriticum | reverse complement strand
TCAGTGGTCTTCCCAGCAATACAACATGGGTGGATACAAACCAGCTTATACAGGTAAGGGGTACATTTTGCTTAATGTTAAACTACAGCGTTCAATACCGCATCTAACTGTGGTGAAAAGTCGAACCCACAGATTCCGTCAACGGCATCGGGTTGGTGCTTACACTTTGTAGCTTGATTGTCCTAGTACTAGAGTCCACCTCCGATTCCTCCTTCATCACCGTTCCTACAAGCAATTGGAATGCTATTCACCGTAAGCATGTACGTGAGGTTTTACCATTTTTTGCAGGCGATATAGACCAAATGAAGAATGAACTGCAGTCCATAAATGGTAACTTCCTAGCTTTTTAAAAACAGGGTTTACGTTTGCAGGTAATGTTCAGAAAATTATGGAGACACTGGAGTATATGAAGAGCTCCATGAGATCGATGGCTGCAACAATTGCCGGGCAACCAGGGCAGCAGGCAACGCAGCTTCCTTTGCCAATTACATCGGTGGAGGAACTGCAGTCCTTCGATATACTAATGCAGGATGCATGACCGCAGGACACACTTGGTAGGGATTGCTTATGATACCTCACATATGTCATGCAGCAATACTTATCTGGAATGGTGTGCATGGAGAAACGTTGTCGGAGACCGAAAGCCCTCCAGGATTGCAGCGCCTTCTAACCGCGGTCATTGATGGCGAGAGATCAATTTACTCCGGTTACCCCGGCAACAAACATAGGATTCCGGAAAACGAAGCTATTCATACCGAATATGCAAAGGTAGAGCAACATCTTTGCTCTTCCATCTCTTGTCCTTAGCTTCTTCTATTAAAACGTTTTATCTCGCGGAAGTAACGTGTCGCCCGATGACGTTACACAATATGTTGGGAAATACTTGAAATTCATTCGTGGCAATGCATGGCGCGACACTCCCAAAGGTTGTGCAAGCAGCCAGCAATTATGAAATCGTGGATTACTTAATAACATTCCTTACATAAGGTTCCCCAATTGGTGGAATTGGACTGCCCCGGCGACAGCATAGAAGAACAGTAACGGTGTCAAACTGAACTCGGACCTCTGTTATCAGTATTGATGTCCTTACAATTAATGTATCCAATACTATACGTCGGTAAACAGACTTCTTACTGTGAAATGATCGGATTGCATTCCCTCTATCTTTGTGCTCAGTGGGACTGAAATACTAAGACATCACTATGACTAGTGGGACTGCATGCACCATGCATGTGCGCCATGTTAAACATAGTTTCCTCCATTCAGTGGCAGCAGGCTGTGCACCATGATACCACGCTTTCCCTGCCATTCATTTTGTTATGCCGCAAGCGAAGATATGACATAGCTATGACTCGCACTTTTACCTTGCATTTGTAAGCGGATATGATACTTGCGTTACATAGTATTATTAACGGGACGCGCAGGTAGGGATTTGAGATCCTCATCCAGCGGTGTGGGAGCTTGGGTGAGTAGCCAATACGTGGGGCGTACCGGGGTAGCGGCTAGGTGCGGCGTTCCGGGGTAGCGGCTAGGTACGGTGTACCGGGGTAGCGGCTAGGTGCGGCGTACATGGGTAGCGGCTAGGTGCGGCGTACCCGGGTATCCGCCTAGGTGCGTGCGTATCGTAGTGGTGCGTGCACGGCTACTGGTCCGCGCCGTTCAAGGTCAATCATCAACGACCATTCATGCTCCGCTGGTGTGTCTGTCGTCCACTGTTAAAACTTGATTTATGATTGGACAACGTACAAAGTCCTTCACTGTGTACTTAATACAGCTGCAGTGGAAGGACAGATTTCGCTACAAAATGGTCGCCAAAGTCCTTAACCATGGATTCATGTTTATAGTTGACGGTTAAGGACTTACCCACACATTTTCGCCGTCAAAGTCCTTTTTGTGCCGCTACCATGGTAGCGGAATTGCAGTTCAGTCTCCTGTGGGATCTCTATCATTGCGGTGTACTGACGAAGCCCGTGATTTAGATGTCATCGTAGCGAACAATTTTAAGCCTTCGGCACAGTGTCGCCATGCTGCCAACAAAGCACGACACGAGTTATTTCGTCTTAGGAGGGCGCTGAGTAACACTAAAGCAGAAGTATTCTTGCCCTTATATAAAGCAGTGGTTAGGCCACCTCTGGAGTATTGTGTTCAGGCCTGGTCACCGTATCTCCGGAGTGACATCATTTGTATAGAAAAGATTCAGAAACTTGCGACCAGGATGATTAAAGGTCAACGAGGGAAGTCTTACGAAGATCGTCTAAGTAGCTTAGGATTATTTTCCTTGGAACGGTGCAGGTTGAGAGGGGATTTGATAGAGACGTTTAAGATCATTAAGGGACTTAGTGGTATTAGTTCCACCCATCTGTTTGAGTTGGCTATGTCAGACCATCTGCGCGGGCATCGCCTGAAGCTCAAACATCATAGAGCTCGTTTGGACATCAGAGCAAAGTTTTTACGAACCGAGTAGTTAACTACTGGAATAAACTTCCTTGTTATTTAGTGGAGTCTGAGACCGTAGGAGCCTTCAAAAGGGGCTTAGACAATTGTTGGTCCATCCTTTTTCCAGAGCTATTGGACCTGTACTGGTATATATAGTGTATTTTGATGCTGGCACACGAAAATGCAGAGATTGCTCTTGTTCTTGCTTCATTCCATTGCAGAAGCAAGAAGAGACAATCCAACGTCGAAGTGCCGGGGGCCGCTTCACTTACCGGCACAAAAACTGGACGCTCGTTAGGCAGAAGCCTCTATCGTCCATCTGACCTGACCTGACCATCAGTTCAGTTCAGTTCAGATGGGGACTGGAACGATAGGAGAATCCCGTGAGTGTTCCATCTTGAGTGGATCGTTGAGACAGAAATTGATGAAGTGCTCAGTTATTGATGGATCTAAAACGGAAACACCCGTATCGCACCCTGGCCAACCAGTTAATGCCCACGTTTCCTGCCCTAGCAGTCCCTGCTGTGGCAGTCACGTGAAGTAGGCAAAGGATAGGAAGAGAAATCGAAGGTACAGAATAAGGAAGTGCACTTAACTCAGAAAATAATACCAATACGTGAAGCAAAGTAGAGAAAAGAAAATCGAAGTACGAAGACGCGAGTTAGTCAGGGAAAGGGAAAGGTTTCGTGTTGCCACCCAAGAGCGTCAAGTTACCGCTCAAACCCCTTAGCCGTAGATTCCCTGATAACACTTTCCGGAAGCATGTTCCAGCGGTCGAGAACTCGGCGTGACAGCCGGATTTCCGCCCTAAGCCGATCGGATCGCGGTTTGTCCAGCTTCAACGAATGACCGCGTAGAACAGCCAATCTAGCGGGACTGAATAGCCAAGATAAATCTGGACCAACCTTCCCAGTCAAGATACGTTAGGTTAGGATTAGGTCTCCTGTAAGCCTTCGGTAGTGCATTGAATGCCTTCCCAAACTAAGTAGACGCTCGGGGTACGTCCGTCCCCGTAATCCCTCGACTAACTTAGTACCCACTCGTAAAACCCTCTCTAGCTCCATTTTGTCCCGGACGAGGCAGGGCGGACAAGCCTGGACGCAGTATTCCAGATGAGGCCGAACGAAAGCCGAGAACAGCCTCGTAAAGATACCGCCCGTCAAGACTCATTGAGTTCATTGAGTGGTAGAGGGCAGAAGGGGGTCCCGTGTCAGCTCCTTCGTTTCCCGATCTTCCAAGGATTGCAGGCTAGTTGGCTGTCATGGCTCAGGATGTAATATCAGCCCTGCAGGATCCTGGAGTACTCAGTAGGAAGATGTCTAGCAAACGTTTGAAACTCGCTTCTGATTGCGCATTGACAATCGGGTCCGGCAGTCGGTTCCAATCATTAATCACTCTAGTAGAGAGAGCAACATCTGAGCGGACTTTGAGCCTGCTTGGTTTAAAAAGCTTCCAGCTGTGACCTCGAGTCGAGCTGCCAAGTCTTAGCTGAAAGAACTGGCTTAGCTCGTTTCCCAGTTCTCCTCGTAAGATGCGCCTGGTATAGATGAGGTCTCCGCGACGTCGGCGATAGTCTAACGGAAATAGGTTCATCCTCTGTAGGCGGCTGGGATACGGGAGGTTGCGTAGCCCAAGGACAAATTTCGAGGCTCGTCGCTGAATTTTTTCTATCTTGTGACTTTCATGTTTAGATAAAGGGGCTATGGCCGGATGTCCGAATTCAAGAATGGGACGGATATGGGAGGTGAAGAGAAGTCTAAATATCTGCGGCGTCATTTTAGAGAATGATCTCCTTATGGCGCCCCACATCCTGTTCGCCGCAGCAGTTTTCTTTAACGTGTCAAGGGTCGTTTTGAGATCAGAGGAGATTATTGTCCCCAGGTCCTTTTCCTGTGTGGCAATCTTGAGTAGGTGCCCGCCAATGTGATAGATGCCCAGTGGTTCAGCAGCACCTATAGAAAGGACTGAGCATTTATCTTTGTTGACCGGCAAACCCCACTTGATAGACCAAGAGTGTAGTAGATCAAGCGTTTCCTGTAATTGGTCGGCGTCTTCGAGGCTGGATACTTCCGACCATAGCTTGAGATCGTCAGCATAGATCAGACAGTCCGTTTGTAGCATACTTGGTAGATCATTGATATATATCTTGAACAATTCCGGTCCGAGAACGGAGCCTTGTGGTACGCCACTATACATAGGCACGGGGAATGAGAGGGTATCGTTTACTTTGCTTTGCATGTTCCGGCCTTGCAAGAAGTCACTGATCCATAGTAGGAGGTTCCCTGTCACGCCAATTCCGTCGAGCTTAGAGAGTAGTTCCTGATGTGGGACTCTGTCAAAAGCTTTGCTGAAGTCGATGAAGACCACATCTAAACGTTTTCCAGCGTCCACTGATTTAGCCCACTTCTCTCTAGCGACCAACAGGTTAGTGATGCAGGAGTGCCCCTTTCGGAAGCCATGCTGAGTGATTGAGGTGAAGTTCAGATCTTCGCAGTGTTGGTGGAGAGCAGATTTAATGAGCTTTTCCATGATCTTGCAGGCGACCGACGTCAAGCAAATTGGCCAATAGTTCGCAGGGTCCTGGCGGTTTCCACCTTTGTATTTCGGCATAACTACACCCGTCTTCCAATCGACAGGTAGTCGACCAACTTTAAGAGAGAGCTGAAAGATTTGACAAAGTGGGACGGAAATGAATTCTGCAACCATCTTGAGAAAATGTGGATGTAACCCGTCTGGGCCTGGTGAGGAAGAGGAGTTCAGTTCTAGTAGTAGCTTCAAGGTAGCACCTGCATCGATATCGATATGTTCCAGAGGTACTGTATGTGCAAGTACATGAGGGTTTGCGAGTTTGTCTCCCTTCGTGTATACTGAGGAGAACTGTAGAGCCAAGAGGTCAGCTTTGGCGTCATCATCATAGTATATCATGTCTGGCTCATTAGTAGACAATGCAGGAATTCCACAGCCCGTCTTGGAGGATCTTTAAAGGTATGAAAATAGTATCTTTGGCCTAGAGAGAGATTGTTCGGCCAGGCTATGTTCGTATCGTTGTCTCTTTTCACGTTTTTACAGGGAGCAGAAGTTCATGATGATTTTGTATTTAGAGTAGTCTGAGTCTAAGCGGGAAAGCTTGAATCTGTCCCATAGTTTTCGTCGTTGTTTCATGTTGGCCCTGAGTTCTCGGTCGATCCAGGGGGACCCTTAGAAAGACGCCTGTTACTGTTGAATGGGACGGCCTCCTCGATGAGGAGCTTCAATTTGTGGAATAAATCGATCCAAGCAGCATCGAGATCTAAGTGTTGTGGAACATTTCAGTCCAATGTACCTGCTGCCACCCTTAGCTTAAATGCGTCGGTTCGCCAGAAGTTGCGACGGTGTGCTCTCCGGGTTCGGATAGCTAGACGTTTAGTCCATAGGAAGGAGATTGTACAATGGTCGCTTTTGCCTGTGGGTGGTAGAAGGGTCAATTCTGAGACATCTGTCAGGGACGGAGTGAGCACAAGATCAAGAATGTGCGGAGTCTGGCCGGGGAGAAGCCTGGTGGGCGATGTTATATGCTGGGTGAGATTCGTTTTGAGGACAGTTTCAAGGAGGCTGGTGTCAAATGACTCGGGGGAAAGGTGGCAGTGTAGTAGATCCCAATTGACATGCGGGGCATTGAAGTCGCCCACAATAAGACAATCTCTGCGGTTTCCATGCGAGTTGGTAAAGTCTAGTACAGAAGTACCGCGTCCCCACGGGGCTTTGTAGATGACGCCAACCATAAGGGATTTGAAGCCATCGTTGATCCTACACCAGAGCAGCGCTGCGCCACCAACAGCATCGCTGACGGCCTCTAAGAGATGAACTTTAAGTTTCTCTCTCCAGTAGAGAAATACGCCACCACCAACTCTAGCTCCAGATCGGTCAGTACGGAAAAGTTGGTATCCTGAGATGTGGATCTCAGAGTCGGAGATGTCTGAAGTGAGCCACGTCTGAGTGAGGGCCAACAGGTCAGGAGGTAGCTTTGCGGTAAGAGTGTGTACCTCGTCAAATTTGTTTCTGAGACTACGGACATTTGCAACCAACACCTGTAGTCCATTCTTTCTCCTTGTTTTTAAGTCCCGGGGAGGACGAACAGTGGTTTCCAGCGGGACCTTATAGTTTATTGTCCGGGGGTGAGGAAAATGGGCCTCCAACGGGTTTTCGGAGTCCTTCGAACTACTCGAAAATCCACAATATGCAGGTCTGTTTCACCACTTCCCCGTCTTGTACGTACTTCTTCTACGGCCTTTCTCATTTTGACTCGATCTTCTGGTGAGAGGTCACGAAGTACATAGAATGGCTCGCCTTTGAGACGCGAGGTCCTTCGCAGGATGCGTCGGCATTGCTCCTCATCCCGACAGACGATTTTAAGGGGGCGATTTCTCGAGATATCCTCTTGTTTTTTACCAAGACGGAAAGCAGATACAATATTGATTCCCTGTTCGCCTTTATCAAATAGCAATGAGACCAATCGCTTAAGCGGTGTTTGGTCATTTAGTATTCTTTCCGCAGGGGTTGGTTTTTCCGATTCCGCTGCGTTCATGATGATAAGACAACGGTCGCGAGATGGCGGGGTACGTACAGGAACATGTGGCTTGCTACGGGGCGGATTTTCCTTGACAGCTTTCTCAAGCTCAGATAGTCTGTCGAGAACGAGCTTCATTTGAGACTGAGATGATAGCTTAGGTTTCGGTTTCTCGGCGGGCTTAGGCCTGGACTTGGCGCCAATTGTAGTCGGGCTTTTGCGAATAGGAACAGAGACCGCGCTTTTCCTCACAACTGCCGCATAAGATCTTATGGTGGGATCAGTGGGCAGGATCTGCGTAGATGGATCCGTATGCGTAGTGGACGTAGTTCGACTTCGCTTCCCCAGGGGGGTGATCCAACCGGAGGTAGATGTTGATGGTGAGCACGGTGGAGCAGATGAATCGTGAATCGTATCAGGCTTCGTCGGAGAAGAACGTCGGATTAACCACAACATGCGGAAACCTCTGCTTGCGGCCTTCTTCCAGTTGTCGCTGGAGTGTAAAGCCGAAGAGTGTACGACGCCTAGGTCAACCTGACTTGAAACCAGGGGGAGTTCGACCCCACCGACCAAGTACTTCGCGGGAGGACAACCTCCTCCAATGCGATGAACGGAGCACTTTGCCTGATTTATGGGCAGTAACCATAAAGTAGACCAGTCCCAAAGCTTATCCAATGCTCGCTGAATAGCTTCGGAACCCTCAGGAACATCAACAATGTTCCACAGCTTTAGGTCATCAGCAAATAGCAGCGATGGTACCTCAAGCTCCGCGGGTAAGTCATTCACATAGATAGAGAACAACAGCGGTCCAAGGACCGAGCCCTGCGGCACGCCGCTGAGGACAGACTGCCTAAATGATAGGCCCCGGTCTACCCGTACACACTGTTCTCTATCCTCTAAGAATGCAGTCACCCAATGTAGGGCGCGGCCAGATACCCCGTAGGAGGACAGCTGTTGCGCGAGCCTCAACTGGGGTACCTTGTCAAATGCCTTCGAAAAGTCGACGAAAAGCACGTCCAATGTGTGGTCGTTATCCACTGCATCCGCCCAATTTTCGCGAGCCACCAACTGATTCGTCAGACACGAATATCCCTTCCAGAATCCGTGTTGTACATTGCTAAGTAGATTAAATCTACTCAAATGACTCTCCAATGAATCTCTCACCAGTTTCTTGAGGTGTTTGACTACTACACTCGTCAGACTAACTGGCCTGTAATTTGCAGGCAGACCCCTGTCCCCATGTTTGAAGATGGGACAGATGACAGCTTCCTTCCATTCGGAAGGCAATGCACAGCTGTCAAGCGACTTCTGAAACGCAATAGCGAGCGGTCCACTTAGTTCCGCAGCCAACTCATGCAACAGTTTCGGGTGAATTAAATCAGGCCCAGAGGCCTTAGAAGGGTTCAGCCCTTGTAACAGCCTACGAACTGCAGTCTCCGCTACAATAAATTCGGATAGTTCTGAACCCTCTGGGGTCCTGCAAACCAGCTCAACGCCTGTCAAAGATGTTTCCCTTATAAACGCTGCCGCATATTGCCCATTGAATACGCAGTCCTTGTCATAATCCGTATGCGCATGAGTACCGTCGTCCCGCATCAATACTGGAAATGACATGTTCGAAGCGCAGCGCCTTTTGACATAAGCGAAGAATCTTTTTGGATTCTCTGAAGCTTCGTCCGCTAACCCCTGCCCTGTTTGTAAAGAGGTCAGTACCTCCAAACATTCAAAAACTGATATGTACCATTCCCAATTTGCAAAGTTGAATAAAAGTGGAAAAGTTAAAATATAACGATAAGTGAGTTGTTAAAAGGAAAACTGACTTTGCATCAGTTCGTGGACCTCCCGACTAGATATATGCGCAACCAAATTCCGTCTACCTTAGAGCTCATTTTTGCGAAGTCACACGATTTCGTAAGTGATATTACCTGGGACTGTCCTCTAGGAGCCAGTGACCATTTCTGCATATCCTTTCGATATGCTCTAACTAAGTGTCATCAAGCTACCGCTGAGGCATGTCCAAATATTTGGCGGGCAGACTTTAACGCAATGCGAGCCAAAGCTTCAGTGTTGCGTTGTGCGATCACCGTGGCTGACACCGTTGAGACAGCCTGGGAGAAATTTAAGGCATACCTCACTGAGATCTCTGCTCCCCACATCCCATTCACTAAGAGAAGGGTGACACGGGCGCAGCCTCCATGGATAGACCATACAGGAAAATACTGCTCAGGAAGCGCTCTAAGTGCTGGCGAACTTACCAAGCGGCTTCATCAACCAGCACCTACGAAGGCTATCGAGCGGTTAGAAATAAATGTAAGCATCATCTTAGAACGTTTCGTCTTCAGTGCGAAGAGGATTTGGCTAATGTAGCTGTAACAAATCCAAAGTTCTTTGCTTACGTAAAGAGACGTAGCGGTACAAGCTCGTCTATACCGGCTTTACTACGAGCGGACGAGACCCATGGGCATACCGACTATGATAATGCCTGTATACTTAGCGAACAGTATACTGGTGTCTTTTCTCATGAGGCCTCTCTACCTCAAGTTGAGCTGGTCACTAAAGTTTCGGAGGATTTTTGCCTACCTGAAATAAGCATAACGGAGAAACAAGTCTTCGGGCTATTGCAAGGGCTAAATCCTTCCAAATCTTCTGGCCCTGATTCAATTCATCCGAAGCTGTTGCATGAATTGGCCGCTGAGCTAAGTGGCCCTCTGACATGCTTGTTTACCATATCACTCGATAGCTGTGCCTTACCTTCTGAATGGAAGAAGGTAATCATCTGTCCGATTTTTAAGGGCGGGGACAGAGTTCTGCCGGCGAACTACCGGCCTGTCAGCTTAACAAGTGTAGTAGTTAAGTTGTTTGAAAAATTGGTCAGGGATTCGGTGGAGAATCCCCTGATTAAGTTTAACCTTCTCAGTGTGGCCCAGCACGGATTCCGTAAGGGATTTTCATGTCTGACAAATTTGCTTGTAGCTCGTGAAAGCTGGGCTGAGGCAGTAGACAACGGTCACGCCATCGACGTGCTTTTCGTTGACTTCTCGAAAGCCTTTCATACTGTCCCACATCAACGACTCTGGTTGAAGTTGAGATCGTATGGGATATCTTGAGCTGCCCTTAAATGGGTTTTTGCTTTCCTATAGGGCAGAGAACAGTGTGTACGCGGGGACGTAGCCTTTCGCTTGGACAAGCTGTTCTTAGTGGCGTTCCGCAGGGCTCGGTTCGAGGGCCGTTGCTTTTCGCAATTTATGTCAATGACCTACCCTAGGAGCTTGGAGCACCGTCGCTATTGTTTGCTGATGACCTCAAGCTCTGGAATATTGTGGATATACCTGGTGGCTCTGAGGCCCTTCAGAGTGCTTTGGATAGGCTCTGGGATTGGTCAACCATGTGGTTGATGCCCATAAATCAGGCGAAATGTTCTGTCCTCCGCATTGGAGGTGCTAGTCCCCCCACGCGCTATGTAGTTGGTGGAAGTGAACTCCCTGTTGTCATTCAGCAGGTTGAGCTAGGTATCACCCATACCTCCTTGCTTCACTCTGGGGAAAATTGGAGGAAGGCTGCTTGTAGAGGGTTCCGTATGATGTGGTTTATTCGCCGCTCCTTCGGTGTCCTAACGGCCAATATCTTTGTGAAGCTGTTCTCAGCTTTCGTGTGACCTCACTTAGAGTACTGTATCCAGGCTTGTCTATCTTGTCTTGTAAGGGACAAAATGGAAGTGGAGAGGGTTTTGCGAGTGGGTACAAGGTTAGTGCAAGGATTACGGGGCAAACGTATTCCGAACGTTTGCTTAGCTTGGGTATGTACTCAATGCACTACCGCAGAATTAGAGGAGACTTGATTCGCACTTACCGTATCTTAACGGGTAAGATCGGTCCAGACTTGTCCTGGCTATTTAGGCCCGCTAAGCTGCCTAGTCCCCGGGGTCACCCGTTGAAGCTGCACAAACAGCGTTCTGACCTAGTAAAGACGGAAACTCGCTTTTCGCGTCGAGTTATTGAACTTTGAAACTCGTTTCCGGCGCACGTGGTTAGGGAGTCTACGGTAGAGGGTTTCGAGCGTCAGTTGGAAGCTCTAGGGTGGCAGTACCAAACCTTCCCCTTCTCCTAACCGACTTGTATCTTCAACTTTCCCTTCGTTCTTTTTTACTTTTCTTCTCACCTTGGTATTATCATTATTTAGCTGACATTCCTCCTCTTCTTTTCTTAGCTTACTCTTCAGCTTTTACTGCACATAAACCTGCCCGGCAGGGACTGCTGGGCAGGAAAATGCGGACAGTACTTATTTGGACAGGGTGTGATGACGTCCTTGTTTTAGGATATTCAACATCTCAAGAAGACCTGTCAATTCCCCATCTAACGACAAGCAAAAGAAAGAACATTCACGTGATTATCCTATCGTTCCGGTCCCAACTTAACTTGAAGTTCGCGGCAAGTATTTCAACAAGCATCCTACATTATTAATAAACATTACTATGGGTTTAATGGCCTAAAATTTATCTCCTACCACCTACAACCGTGTGTACCGGAATCACACTGCTGAAAGAACATTATTTCCAAGTGGCGGATAGGACGCTCCGATCACCGACCGCTGTGGAGCGCGGTCTCGTCGTCAGCGAACAGCAGTATATGGATACTTGTCTCCCACGACTAGGGTTCACGTACTGAAACGAGATGTTCAGCAGCTCATCATCTATACGGTGCTCCATACGAACACTGTAAGCACAAGTCGTAGCGGCTTGACGAATGCTACACAAGAAATTCGTAGCCCGGTAAGACAGAAGACGGCGGGATATAAAGATTGTCTTGAGAAAATAGCTATGTACAATAGCTATGTGAATATAGCCTGAGGACAATGGGAGAAAATGGTGAAGCAATGAGTAGCACCACGTAGGAGCGCAACAGCCGGCAACGCGCGGGCAAGATGGCAGACCTGGTTCAAAATCGCAGTCAAGTATATATAGGCTTTGGACGGGTGCAAAGTAAAACAAAATGTGTACAAGTCGGAATGTGATGTTTGATGGAGTAAAATGTCATGGTCACTACACAGGCCTCCCCCTAGAAGGCCGAGGGACGAGGACTTCGATCGTTGCTGGCTTGCAGATGTAAGAAGGCAGAGCCATAGGAGTAGGTTAGTATTTAGATTATTTATTCCTCTTGTGGATGGGAATGCATCATCGGTGGGCCGTCCCATCGGGCACACCGGAGTACAAAAAAACTGGATAATCCAGAAAAAGGGCCGGTTGAACCTTTCACCGCTGCTAAAAGACGGTGCGCTTGGGAGAGGTCACTCCCCCCACCGCATTCCAATCCACTGCCGCAACGAAGCTGAAATCCTGTTCGTACTGGCGAGTCGTGGGGGGCCAAAAACAACGAGCCAGGCACACGAGCAACCAAAGCCAGGTAGGCGAGCCAGACAAACGACCAAGGCGAGCCAAATTGAGCCAAGCAGACCACGATCCAAAGGCCAACGTGGGCGGGCGAGACGACAAAGCGTTGGGGGTAGACCAAAGCATCCCAAACGACCAAACCATTGAGAAACAGCCAACCATTGAACGGACGGACCCAAACGTGCCAGCAGCATGCCTTTACCTGATAGATGGGGGAAAAAACTCGGCGAGACAGATTCAGATATTTACGGAAAAGCATAATACAAACAACGAGAGAAAATGAAAATGATTCATGAGGTGTGGATGAATTCGACAAAATCGGAGAAACGAACAGGTTTACGAACTCTTCTACCGTGACTGGTATTAGTTTGAGGCGAATCGGATGACTGGGATTGTGGTGGAGCTGTAAAGCTGGGCGTCGTTACAGGTGGCTCTGTAGATTGCGTTAAGGTCGATGACGAGTCGAGGGCATAAACTAAAGGTTTGTGGTCAGTAAAGACGGTAAAGCTTCTGCCCGCTAGAAAAGGACGAAAATGACGGATGATACCAAGTTCGAGCATGTGCTCGAATTCCGCCTTAGCGGCTTTTAGCTTATCAGGGGCGAGACGTCGTGGCCGTGCAGAAACCGGTGGGCCACGGGGTCGTATATGGTGCGTAACGCTAGATGCGACCGGAAGAGTAGCGTCAGCTGAGCGGACGAGCTGCGGAAACTGTCTGAACAGACCTAAAAATTCCTTATCAGCTTCAGGCTGGATGTAAATGGGAGTGACAGAAACACAAGGTGTGCGCACTCCACATGTGAAAAGCTGGGTCTTTTGGTCAACGAGTTTGCGATGACGCGCATCGACGAGAAGACCGAAGTGTTGGAGGAAGTCGATACCCAATATAGCAAATGGAACAGCAGCGATGGTGAAAATCCATCGAAAGGGACGTCGTAGTCCGAGGTCAATGGTAAGGGAGCGTTGACCGAAAACTCGGATAGCGGTGCCGTTAGCGGCACGCAAGTTGGTTGTCTGTGGCTTAGTCGCGTCGCCTGGAACCGGTGGGATCACGCTAACTTCCGCCCCGGTACCAACCAGGAACATGATCCCAGTGTTCCCATCAACGATTTTGAAGAGGCGACTTGGACGACTTCGGCCGACGGCGTTCGTCGCCAATACGTGTCGGCCTGTCCTTTTTCTCCTTACGGGAAATGAGCATGGTTTTATACAATTTCTAGCGGAACTTCCAAAACGTGCGTGATAACGGCAAATTGGGAGTCGTGTTCGTCTTCGAGATGGGCTAGGGGAACGGGATGGAGAATCCCGTGTGTGCCGATGTAACTTTAAGTTTTGAACTTCTTGCCGTAGCGCGGCTATCTCTGCTAAGAGCTCACCAGTCGAAGGTGGAGTAGCGGTGTCGATGGTTTGGACCGAAGGGTCAACAGTAAAACCTACGTCAGGTGAGCGAAGAGAACTAGGCGACGGACACGGTGGTCCGGTAAAGCGCTCCATCATGTCATCAGCAATATCTGCAACTTCTGACAAAGGCTGCGATTTCGCAAGCGACAGCATAGCTTGTACGTTTTCAGGCAAACGCTGAAGCCATAACTCTCGAAGCAGCGACTCATCCATATGTGATCCTTGAAGAAGACCACGCATCTCTAGCAATAGCGCGGATGGCTTACTAGAACCTAGCTGTAGACCAGTAAAAAGTTTGTGCAGGCGGGACTTCACTGAAGGAGTAACACGTTTTATAACGGCGTTCTTGAGAGAATTATAGCGGTCAGGAGGACAAGATGTAATAATAAGATCACGTAGTGCTAAAGTAATATCAGTCGGCAGGCGTGTTAGCAAGTGATTAAACTTTGCAGAATCGCTAGTGACATGCTTAGAAGTAAACTCAGCTTCTAAAATCATGAACCATAAAACGGGATCTTTTTCAATAAGTGGTGGAACTACAAGAGATACCGCTTGCACCGACTGTGAATCTTCACACTTTTTAGAAACTGACGTCATGGCTTGCGTGGAAAAAACCAAAGAAATGGAACGAACTCACCGGAATGCGATTGGGGTCACCAATTATGTAGCGGCTTGACGAATGCTACACAAGAAATTCGTAGCCCGGTAAGACAGAAGACGGCGGGATATAAAGATTGTCTTGAGAAAATAGCTATGTACAATAGCTATGTGAATATAGCCTGAGGACAATGGGAGAAAATGATGAAGCAATGATTAGCACCACGTAGGAGCGCAACAGCCGGCAACGCGCGGGTACTATTGGTACTGTGAGTGCTACGCGGTAACTCGGTTTTTTGGCGTGCCATACTGATCGAGATTTTTAGTTGAAATAACGTGGAAGACAGTGTTTGAATAAACACTTGAAACGAAATTTGGCTCTTGTCAAATTTCATCTGATCCAAGATATCTTGGGTCGACTAAAGTGGTACTGGCCAAAGCGTCTTCCTGACGCTTACTGGTAATTTTGCGGTTGTTCCCTTTTTAATCCCGTTTTACACCCTGTTTTGCCTTTTTATTGTGGTAGTTTTACGGTTGTATACGTGTTTTTAAATTCTGCGTTGTTTTCCACTT
>CALYDF020004900.1:0-14523 GCA_944474145.2 Dicrocoelium dendriticum | reverse complement strand
AAGAGCAACTGCCTCTCTTTCAGTTTTTGACTCACTTAGTACACAGACAGAACCAGTTTAGGTGCTTCGAGCAAACTCTTGGAAGCCTCATAGATTCACACACAGGTTGGACGTTTAAAGGTGGACGTACAGCAAGCGTCAAAACGGTTATCCATGGAACCCTCGGATTTACGCACGTCAAAGGCATTCGTAACTGAAAACTGGTGGGCCAGTTCGACAAGGAATTGTCAAACTGCGGACTGCAAGTACAATTCTTTAAAAAGTTTTGAAGTTATGCGATTCTTTGATGCGACAGAAATGGTCCTTTATACCCTCCGAACTACAAACAATAAAAGCATAAACGGATGTGATGAAAAGGCAACTTGTCTTCAGACGGCACTTGGTAACCCCAATAGATTCGAAGTCGAACCGCACACAAGCGGTTGTTCATCAGTATCTAGTTGAGTAGATTGTTTGCTGAGAACAATACTGACACCGTAAATACAGTGAGTCATTGGCTCAGTATCGCTAGAAAGAAAAGCGTCAGCAGATCCGGAACCGAGAAGTCGAAGATTCGTCATGACGTTATCTTGTGTGCATGTCCCAGACACAGCACACATCGACTGTTGGCCGATCTGACGCGAAGTGCGGACCTTAAACGAATCGATGTGAAATGAGACGACTGGTTTGAGAAACGAGTTACATGTATCGATGGCAACAGCCGCGAGGTCGGCAGCAGTCCATTGCACAATGAACGAGGAAGAAGAGCTACAATGGGAAGAAAGGGAGTATTGTCAGTGGGGTTGAGAAGGTAAATGATACCCTCCAGTTACCCATTCAGAGAATTTGGTTCGAGGTGCCTTACTTCTGGCCTTTGACATAAAAGCTTCACCTACAATACAGTGGTGTGCAAGTCTAACTAGGAAGTGTGACTGCAGAGACCTATTGGGATTCGCCTGTCACACGCAGCCTTCGGATTTAGAACAATTCGCATGTTTTTGACCGATCACGATCAGCCACAGGTTGGAGTTGTGGGTTTGCATCAATTCGACCAAGGGATTCTTGGGTTTAGGCGGGCGGTAACAAACCAGAGTACCGGGCGGTGCTGTGAGCTTGTAACCCAGAACCTGTTGTCTCCCATGGTTAGGTTTTAAGAGAATAGGGCTACCGACCACTCCCTAATCTACGATGAGTGAGATTGTTAGTCTGGACTCTAAGCACTAAACTGTTTTAATGCACTTAGAAATGCCACCTAGCGCATTAGAATATTAGAAAAGAATAATGTCAGCTGTAAGCCGTAACGGCGCTTCGACGTTTCGCGACCATTAAACAGTCGCGCGTGGGCTGAGTATAGCTTGAGGAGGCTCGCCCCCTACGCGGACTAGAACCGGTGACATGACTGCAAACCAGACGCGTAGCCTACTCAACTACCGACTAACGTATCAGAACATTTATTACATTTAATGAGAATAAAAGCAGGTTTACATGACTCACAGAGTATAGAGTTAGGGTCGGTTCTTTGAAAAGGCCAAGCAACCTTTTAGCGAATTGGACTCGCGTATTAGCCGTATTTTTATCGGGCCTATGTGGCATTCAGACGGAATGCACGCTGGCCCTCTGATATAGCTAGAAAGAATAAGACAGAGTAGAAAAAGGATAGTGCATTAACAGGTAAAGCTGGTGTTGGGGGTAAAAGAACAGACCGCTGCTCCAGGTGAGAAGCGGACGGGAGTCGACTCCAGACAGAGTAAGATACAGAATGGTAGGTAGTTGTCTCAGGGGACATGGCAAAGGGGCTCAATGGGTAACGGAGGTGCGGAAACCATCCCACCATGCTAGGGTTAGGACTACACGATACGTGGGTTTTGCAAAAACGAGTGAAAACTAGCTTCCAATCCACAACTTAGTACATTAAGAAGCTGTGTTTAACTACCAACCAGTGGACGAACATCCTGTCAACAACAGAACTGGCGTAGTAGTAGATGTAAACGAAGCTGGCGGTAGCAGCTCTGGAGCCGCAAAGTACCTTGTGACGACGTAAATCATCATCTAGTAGTGAATTCCAGCGCCCTATAACTCGGCGCGATAGACGAGTTTCCGCCCTAACCCGATCAGACCGCGGTTTGTGCAGCTATAGTGGGTGACCGCGGAGAGTACATAAGTTAGCCCAGGTCGATCTTCTCCGTCAAAAGATGGTAAAGGAGAACCAAATCCTTTCTTAGTCTTTGGTAGTGCATTGAGCACATCCCAAACTAAGCAAGCGTCCCGGATACGTCTATCCCCGTAGACCCTACACTAACCTAGTACTCACTCGTAACACCCTATCCAAGTTCACCTTGTCTAGGATAACATGGTGGACAAACGGGGTTACAACATTTTAAGTGGGGTCCGCATGAATATCGAGAAAAGCTTCACAAACATACTGACTGTTAGTACTCCGAAAGAGAAGCGAATAAAACTACATCATACAAAACTCTCAACAAGCAGCCTTCTTCTAACTGTCAACAGAGTGAAGAGCTGACACTTAAATAAACCTGCTGAGTAACAACAGGTTTCACCACCGCCGACAACATATCGGGTGGGAGAAGTAGCAGCTCCGATTCGGAGAACAGAACACCTGGCCCGATTTATGGGCATCAACCATAAGGCAGACCATTCCTAGAGCCTATCCAAGGTACACTGAATTGCCTCAGGACCAAGCGAGATACCTAGGACACCACAGAGCTTAAGGTCGTGAGCAAACATTAATGACGACACTTCTAGCTCCCCCGGCAAGTCATACACATAGATCGCGAACAAAATTGGCCCCAATACCCAGCCCTGTGAAACATCACTAAGGAAAGCTTGCCTAGCGAAAGGCAACGCCTCTCGCGTACACAGTTCCCTTCTCACCAAGAATGCAGACACCCAGTTAAGAGAGTGAAAAGATAGCCCATAAGATCTCAACTTTAGTAACAGTCTAAGATGTGGAACAGTGTCAAATTTTAGAAAGTGTACGAGTAGCACGTCTATAGCGTGGCCAATGTATATCGCTTCGGCTTAGCTTTCACGAGCTACAAGTAGATTAGTCATACACGAAAATCCCTTGTAAAATCCGTGTTGCGCGGCACTGAGGGTCAAATTTGTTCAGGTGGTTCCCCACCGAATCCTTTGAGCTTTGCAAGCAACTTTACACGCTTGTCAAACTGAACGGTCGTTAGTTCGCGGGCATATTACTGGCATCGCTCCTCCCAATCCGAAGATAAGACGAAGCTGATTTTGAAAGCACGCATGTGAGGACCGCTCAGTTCAGCGGCCAATTCACTCGGATGAACTGAATCAGGACCGGAAGCGTTAGAGGTCAAGCCATGCAATACCCGAGTCTCCATTGTGTTAAACACAACTAAGCAAGAATCCCCTGAAAATCTTGTAACCAATTCAACCTGTGGTAAAGTGGTCCCCCGAGCAAAGACCCCAGTATAATGTTCACTAAGTGAAGAAACCTTATCTTGGTTTGCGCACAGGTCTCGTCTGTTCGCAATAACTTGTATAGACAGATTTGCTTCGCGGCGTCTTTTTACGTAAGCAAACAACTTCTTGGGATGGGCTGCAGCCGAGTCAGCTAGACCCTCCTCATATTCGAGACGAAGTCCTGAGACGTTGCTTGCACTTATTTCTAGCCTTTCGATAACTGTCGTAGGTACTGGTTGTTGGAGCTGTTTGGTAGGTTCGCCAACATTTAGACTGTTTCTTGAGTACGTATTTGCTTGTGAAATCAGTCCAACGAAAGTGCACCCGTAATCCTCTTTCTTCATGAGTGAAATGTAGGGGGCAGAAACCTCCCTAAGATACACCTTGAATTTATCCCTAGTTAACCGTACAGAGTCCGCCATCAAGATCTCGCAGTTCAGCACTGAAGCTTTAGTTCGCATCGCACCAGTCCACCCGCCAAATATTCGGAAGTAATTCCAAGAAAGTCTGTTGGTGCCTTGAAATAACACATTGAAAAGATAGGCATACGTGATCACTGGACCTTAAAGGTATAACAAAGAAATGTCAGTTACAAAGTCGAAAGGCTTAGCGGAAATCAGATCTTAAGTAGATGGTATTTGGTTGTCCAAATATCTAATAAGGAAATAAACGAACTGGTTCTACGGCACTTAGGGGTCAGCTCAAAGTCTGTATTAAGTGTTTCTAACGCCGAATTGCACAAAAGATCGGCCCAACAGACTTTCGGGAGATCAAAATCCCCTTGAACTAAACACCTATTCGCAGACTAAGTGCGAATAAAGTCAATAATCCCTCTGGAGGAACTTCCAGGATTCCTGTATACTAATGTGACTGTAAACGGCAGAGGAAGTGCGCACATAACAGAGGATAAAGCTTCCAGCCTGATCCGACGACTGAAATGTGCAGGTTCTCAAATCATCTAATTTACAGTTCACATAAAGTACAACGCTTCAGCCCTGACGAACAACGAACTGATTAGTTCTAAGCAGTGCGTAGCCAGGTAAACATACCTCACCGACCGTGATATCCGGAGACAACCACGTTTCAGTGAAAGGACGAGATTTGTCTACAAGTAGACCCAATTGGAGAACCAGGTTTCTTAAACCATGTGTATTGCTAAGTGCTATCTGAAGGAAATCGGCACGGAAAACGCCAAGATCAAAAGGTGCGCGAGCTTAACGCTTTGAACAAAGGCGCCATCGCACTGATGATGTCGTCTAGCCTGACGATGAAACGTTTGCAGCCAAATCAGCCAGCTCGGAGAACCCCCCGCATACCCTCATCCGCATCCCGAGCTACAAATATTCTCAAGTATTTCTAGTTCACCACTCCCTGAGCGAAAGTTGTCGTATCCATGTGGGCCTCCAAGATGACGTTCGCTTGGTAACAAACTACCAACACGCGAGTTGACATCCCCGCCATAACAATGATGTCCGTTTTGGGGGCTCGCAAGAGCAAATCACGAAGGTTCCGATAGAATTAGTTCTTGACGGTATGTGGGCTACAGTCAGTGGGAGCACAGGCGGTTACAAAAAGAGCACGTTTGTCTTCTCGACTCCTGTTAACCTTGCACGAGCCATGGAGCCTGACAGCACATAGGTGACTGTTGATCGGAATCCAGTCGAGAAGGGCGGCCACAACACCAGTTTGCCCAGAAGCGGTAGTTTCAGCGTCTCCAGAAATTCGAAGGTGGAAACGGGTAGAAAGGTGAATTGGTGACGACAATGGGTAGATTGTGCTGGAATCTTGAAGTCGTGTTCCGGACAAACAACAGGCATTAATTGTAAGAGTTTCAACAGAGCGCGAGACCGGTTTGTTGCCCAATGTGTTTTAAGGTGCACATATTGAACGCTGCCAAGTCGAACTGTCTTCGATTGCAGAAGCGGAGAAGAGAGAACCAGGGAATGCTTAATCTCGGTTCAGCGCTGCGTGATTATGTCAGAGGATGGTGCGGCAATAGTGATATCGGAGGAAACAATGCTGCTCATCATTGATTGATCAGAAAAAACGGGGGAAGAATGATACAGGGAAACAGTAGATAGGCGAGTGGCGTGATGGAAGTGTTTGCAGTATTAGCATGAGTAAAGCATCAGTATAGCGAAGTGCATTTCAGTTTTATCGTTAATTAGTAGGGGAAATACGACCCGGTTGCCTAGGCCGAAGTAGGGGGTTGTCATAAGAGGCCGCCACCCCGAGCCTTTGGCTCAATAGCCTAGCCGTAAGGCAGCGGGGCGAATTAAGAGTATCACGCCCATTGGGAGCCGATGAAAAATTACCCGGTTTATAGGAGTTTCGTTTGGTCAAATACCAAACAGGGACCCAATCCTCCCCACGAGGACAGCATGACAGCTGGAATACAATGCTCCACTGGAGTGAAGCAAGGGGCAGTGATTATATTTAGTGGCGAGTCACATCCGTCACGTCGTAGTGTTGTGAAACGAACATATGTGGCGTTTTAAAGGGCTAACACTTGCCAGGCTAAAATCTCCTCGGTAAGCGATGATTCACCGGCGCAATATACCGAGTGTGTTACTTGTACCGTGTGCTTGATGCAGTTGCATCGATTCGGTAAATGACAAGCCAAGATTGACAAACTGGCATGATAATCAAGTGAGTTAAGGGCTGAAGTAGAACGATGGCAACAATACTAAAACTACATGAGTGCATTAGGCCCGACAGTTATTAACATCCGATGTGGCTGATGTAGAGAAACGACGCACCAAATCGACTTCATACTATTGTGTAAGATTATGTGCCGCTTACTTGGAGAGAAACAAAAACATGCTGAGGGGGTTAACAATTAAGAGTGCGATAGACGCTAACTGGTAAGTGAAGGAGATTTGAGTTTAACCAACTTTGACTTGACCTCAGATAATCCGTCTGAATATATGCACCTGAAGTTTTTCGCAACTGTTCAGCGATTCACTTGTCACAGCTAGTTAATCTGACAGAATAGCAACCTTAAAAGCAGCAGTCTGACGTGAGAACTGTGATGGATGGATAGTAGAAAATAAAAAAGATCTCATGTACTGAAATGAAAATTATCGCTGCGATCCTGATTCTTAACTAACGGTAACCAGACTAATTGCATAAATATCGTGCGGTTGTTCAAATGAAACGCTGAGTTCATATATCTGTTAGCAGTTAGTGGCGTTGCAGACTAGAGAAATGCATAAATACACTGTTTATCCAAGTGTTTGTGTTTATCACCTTCAGGTAGCATGTACTGACGATGATTATCACGATACAGATGCTTAACATTGATAGAGTGCCAGTACAAAGTTGAACACACAGGAAATTTGCTACAGTCCAACCGGCTGTCCATCGCGATTAGACCGGACCTTAACGTGGTGCGATGGTTTTTGTGCCTCAGTGGTCCATTGAGCTATGTTAGGTGGTGCTTTTTGCACCTTCAGAGCCACTCATCCCAGATTGGTCAATGTTTAGAGGCCAGACAAATTCAGCCCCTGGCCTTTTAGGTTATGAGTTACAGTGAGGATGGCTCCTTACTCCATAAAACGGACACTGTAGTCGTGCCAAAACCCCGCTGCCTTGCGGTCAGGTTTTGGTTGAGAACCCTAATCGTTCTCCCATCTAGGCGTGAGTAAGCTGACAGTATCCTGCCCACGCAATACAATATGACTTTTTCTTCTAACAATCTCTTGATGCTCTGGTCGTCGCAGAGGATAACCAACGGCGCCCTATCTGCTGCGTCGAGCAGGGCGAATAGGGGTTTGGATGCTAATGCTCAAGCCTTCCCGTCTTCTTATCCACCCTCTGGCGCTTTTCATTATTAGCATCCCGCTTTAACTTCACTTTTATTCTCCCGTTTCCAATCCCCAATTCATGGTCCTCCCCCGCCTTGCTCCAATAGTCGCTTGTCTCCTAGTTTCAACTCACACAATCGCAGGGTGTCGCTCCAGTCTAGTCGACAAGTTCATGTCCAACCAAGCGGACAACGTCAGTTCATCCGTTCCACTTTCGAGTCATCGATCCTCGCTAAGACTGGCTTCCTCAAGGTGCGCACTTTGCTACCGATTGGCCAACAGGCGGCATCTGCCCGAACACTCGAGACCCTATCGATCGGTATTTGCTTTTTATCGGGAAACCACCTACAAGATTCCAACTCCGCGTGTACCCTGCGAGACGGACGGCACATCCTCATTGCGTTTGTCTGGCGCTGACGCAGCTTTAAATGCAAGTTAAGCTGGCGTCTGCATCAAAAAAAATAATAATAATGTCAGCTGTGCGCCGTAACGACGCTTCGCTGCTTTGCGACCACCACCAGTCGCACGCGGGTTGAGGTTACCACGAAGACGCCCACTCCTACGCAAATTCGAACCCGCGCCGCAAGATTAGGAGACAAGCTCGTTACCTTTAGGCTACGGTACCAGACTAGTGATCGTCTCGACTGAGTTCCATACATATAAGGCGCGGACTTTCAGACAATGAAATTTAAGGCCGCAAAGCCGCCTTGCGTCATTTTGGACAGTTACGACATTCAAACGGCCTGGGACAGATGTAAATTATATTTAGTTGAGCTCTCGCCCCCGTATACCACTGTCTGGGAAGAATAAAACTAGGGCAAAACCACCGTGGCTCGATTTTGCTGCACGTATGATGCACGATGTTGGCGTACTTACTTATCTGCTCCTTCAAGCGTTACCGAGAGGCACAAAATGCCTGCAGGCAGTATCTAGGTGCTCGACTATACCATGAAGTAGAGCTTGCTCGTATAGCCTCATCAAATCCGAAAGACTTCCCGTATGTCATAGGCGAAGCAACATGAACTCGTGCATCCCATAGTTGTTTGGACCTGACGGCTCTGCTACTGTCACAGATCACGAAAAAGCTTGTTTACTCGGATGACATTATGCTGTGTTCTATGTTCGAGAGTCGCAGCTGCCGCATATCAACCTGCAGGCAAACGTTTCTGAGGGCTCCTTCTTAAAGGAAATTTCCAATAACGGAAACTCAAGTGCTCCGGCTTCTAAGGGAATTAAATCCCAATAAAGTTACCGGTGGGATGCTATTCATTCCAAACTGTTGTACAAGTTGGCTGATGAACTTTGCCCTCCGATTACACAACTTTCGGCAGTCTCTAAGCAGCTGCTCTCTACCCACTGACTGTAAGGAGGCTATCGTTTGTTCTATTTTTAAGAAAGGTGACAAACACCACCCTGATAACTATAGACCGGTCAGTGTGACGAGCGTGCTGGCCAAGTTGCTGGAAAAACACGTGAGGGACGCCCTCGAAGGACACCTGAGAGCGTTTGAGTTGCTTAATCCCTCTCAGAACGGGTTTCGTAAGGGCTATTCTTGCCTTACTAAATTGTTAATGGCTCGCGAACACTGGGTCGAAGCCGTTGATTGCGGAAAGGCAGTGGACGTGCTGTTCGTTGTCCAAAACTTTTGACACCGTTTCATATTTGCGCCTTTTTGTGTAAGTTGGAGTCCTACGGTATTTCTGGACTAGTCTTACCTTAGATTTCAGCTTTCCTAATCGAAAGGAAAATGCGTATGCGAGTGCGTTGCAGCCTGTCCTTCCGCCAATGTGTTCGCAGCGGCGTCCCGCAAGGTTCAGACTTTGGCCCCCTCCTCTTCACATTATACGTTAATGACCTACGCGATGAATTGGGTGTCATCCCTACTGTTTGCGGATGACCTGAAAGGCTGGTTCACAATAGACGATCCTATCGGTCCACTGACGCTACAGAGCTCTGGATAGACTTTGGAACTGGTCCTTTTTGTGGCAGTTGTCCGTTAGTTTAGTGAAATGTTCAATCTCACGCGTTGTTCCGAAGGACCGCGTTAGTTCCTTAGCGACAAAGAGGTATCGCGAGCTCAACTCCAATTCGATCTTGGAGTTTTGCTGTCATACGATTTTAAGTCCAGTGAACACTGGACGACAGCTGCTCGCAAAGGTTTCAACATATTGTGGATGAATTGCAGGTCATTCGAGATCACGACCACCGAAATGTTCGTTAGACTATTTTCGGCTTTTGTAAAGCTACACTTGGAATACTGCGTTCAGGTTTGTCTTCCATGCCTGGGTCATGATAAGATGACAGTTGAACGAGTCCTGTGGTCCAGGAAGAAAATGGTGTACGGATTAAAGTAGCTGAAGTACTCGGAGAGGGTAAGTTGGATTTGTTTTCCATGTATTCGGGCAACTTGGTCCTCACGTATCGTATACTGATGGGTCAGATTGGTCCTGAGTTGACCGGACGTTTCGCCCAACTCGAGCGCCAACCCTTCGTGGACACCCATTAAAGTTGCACAAACCCCGGTCTGACCGGGTTTGGGTAGCTTTTCAGTTATCGCGTAGGGTCAAAGCTTATTGGAACGCACTGCCTGCAGAAGTCGGGATGGTGCCAACGGTGAAAGAGTTCGAGTATCGACTTGAAGCTCTCGGTCTGCAGTTCAAAGTTACCCCCTTTACTCGTCCACGCTTCTTTAACTCATCTTAACTTACATCTTAATATTGCCCACGAAATACAATAAGCTTGTCTTTTTTGTCTCTTTTCCTTATCTTTTATTCCTCAAGTGGCCGGCACAGCGGGGACTGCCAGTGCAGGGCACGTGGATATTGTTTGGTTGACTATGTGAATCGCGTTTATTTGGCTCTTTTGGCACATCAATGCACCGGACTCCTTTTTGGATCGCTTTCGAAGGTGGAACATGCACGGGATTTTCTTACTGTTCCGGTAGCACTTGAACTTGAGTCCCTGGACTGAAGCTTCCGTGATCGAGTGGGTCCATGTCAAGAGCTGGATGTTCGTGAGATTAGCTAGCTCGTTTCAGACTTCGAAGTCGCGCTGGGACAGGCGATGCCTGTGTTATTGCGGCTTATACTCCCTACAAACTGCAGCCCTGATTCAGTGAAAGATAATTTCTATCAGAAAAAGCACGGATACTGTGATGCTTGCTGGTGATCTAAACACCCAAGTCGGAGAATCGTCTTTTCATGAGCTTCATCTGGGCGGCCAACATGGTGTAGGCTCCCGTAAGGATAATGGTGAGTGACTGCTACATCTCTATGAAGGTGCTCGCCTCTCGCGAGCACTAACTTTCGAAATAACACTCACAAAAGAGTAACTTGGCGTCCCCCGCTGACAAGGCGGGGGCGTTGCGCTTTACGTTAGCTGTGGGCTTGACGTTTTACGTACCTACATGTTTCAGTCGGCAGATAAAACTGTCGAAGTGCTGTCGGTAGTGATTAACACTTCCTCAGCTCAACTTGCAGTTGTACTTGTGTATAGAAGCCCTGGGAGTGCGTCCAAAGTGCTTGACTTTATTCGCTCCCAATCCGCAAACAGGTGTTTGATACTCGGGGATTTCAATCTACCAGAAGTTTGCTGGGCATATCTTTCTTGCAACTCGGCAGAAGGTACTTTCGGGGCAGATCTACTTGAGCTTATACTACGAGTACCGTTGCATGGATGCCCAACTCCCGTCTATTTTAAATCTAGTGTTTGCCAAATCACTAGACTTCGTAGGGGACATCACTTACAGCTCTCCCTTAGGTGCTAGTGATCATGTTTGTTTATCGTTCAGGTGTACCCTGACCAGGCGTCACCAGAGCATTGCTAAGCCATTTCCACACATATGGCGTGCTAACTATCAGGCAACGCGTATCAAGGCTGCTGGGATGCGTTGCGAAATCTCGGTAGTTGATACGGTTCAGGAGGCCTGGGATAAATTTAAATCTTATCCCATGGAAGTGTCTACTTCCTACATCCCGCTTGCGAGGAAAAAGAAGACATGAGCGCGGCCGCCGTGGATAGATACCACTGGCAACTACCTGCTCCAGAAGCGTTCTAGGTGCTGGAGGACCTACCGTGCGGCTCCACCAACTAGAACCTATGATAGATACCGCGAGGCTAGAAATAGGTGTAAACAACATTTAAGGAAAGCACGGCTGGTGTACGAAAAGGAATTGGCTGATGGAGCTGCGGAAAATCCGAAGTTCTTCGCTTATGTTAAAAGACGCTGTGGTTCAACTTCGGTAATCCCAACTTTGATGCGGGCCGATGGAACTCGTGCGTATGCGGACTCAGATAAGGCTCGTGTACCTGGCGAACAGTATGCAGCGGCTTTTGTACGTGAAGCCGCGTTGCTTAGCCTTGAACGTGTCCCCAGAGTACCTGAGGGTTCTTATTTAGCTACAAGAACTGAACCCATCCAAAGCAGCTGGACCTGATTCAATTCACCCAAAGCTTCTGCAAGAGTTGGCGGGGGAACTAAGTGGACCGCTGATGATGGTGTTTCAGAAGTCAATTGACAGCTGTACATCACCTTCCGAATGGAAGGAGGCTGTCATCTGTCCTATCTTCAAAAATGGCGACAGGAGTCTGCCAGCTAATTATAGGCCAGTTAGTCTGACTAGCGTCGTGATCAAACTGCTTGAAAAACTGGTGAGAGATTCGTTGGAATGTCACCTGAATAGATTTAATCTACTCAGTAGTGCACAACATGGATTCCAGAAGGGGATTTCGTGTTTGACGAAATTGTTGGTTGCTCGTGAAGCTTGGGCCGAGGCAATGAACAATGGCCACGTAGTGGATGTGCTTTTCGTAGACTTCTCGAAAGCAGTTGATAAGGTACCGCACTTGAGACTAACACAAAAGCTGAGGTCCTACGGCGTATCTGGCCGCGCCTTTCACTGGGTATCTGCGTTCTTCCAGGGAAGAGAGCAGAGTGTAGGCGTGGGTCGCAGCTTATCCCTTAGGCAAGCGATCCTTAGCGGTGTCCCACAGGGCTCGGTCCTTGGACCGATGCTGTTCCCCATCTACGTAAACGATCTCCCTGGAGAGCTTGGGGTATCATCCCTCTTGTTTGCTGATGACCTTAAGCTATGGAATGTTGTAGATGTTCCTGGGGGTTCTGAGGCCATACAGCATGCACTGGACAGACTCTGGGACTGGTCTAGTTTGTGGCTACTGCCCATAAATCAGACTAAGTGTTCCGTCCTTCGTATAGAAGCAACTTTCCCGCCTTCGAGCTACACACTCGGTGGGGTCGAACTCCCCCTTGTCTCCAACCAGGTAGACCTAGGCGTCGTCCATTCCTCATCTTTGCATTCTGGTGACAACTGGAAGAATGCCGCAAGTAGGGGTTTCAGAATGTTGTGGTTAATACGCCGTTCTTTCGGGGTCTTAACTGCCGACAAATTTGTGAAGCTGTTCTCAGCTTTCGTCCGGCCCCATCTGGAATACTGCGTCCAAGCTTACCTGCCCTGCCTTGTTCGGGACAAAATGGAGCTCGAGGGTTTTGAGAGTAGGTACCAAATTGGTCGAGGGGTTACGGGGTCAATCGTACCCCTAGCGTCTACTTAGCTTGGGTATGTATTCAATGCACTACCGACGGCTTCGAGGAGACCTAATCCTTACTTACCGCATTGTAGCAGGGAAGGTTGGACCGGACTTGAGCTGGCTATTTAGCCCGGCTAGGTTGTCTTGTCTTCGCGGACATGAAGCTACACAAGCCACGTTCTGACCGGATCATGGCGGAAACTCGGCTTTCGCGTAGAGTTATCGAGCGCTGGAACTCGCTTCCAGAAAGTGTAGTCAGTTAGACGCTCTTGGGTGGCAACACGAAACCTTTCCCTTCTCCTGATCATATCATCTTCAAACTTTTAGTTCTTATTCTGTCATTCTCTTCACTCTTTGGTGTTATCCTTCATTTTAATGACTTTCATTTCCCTTTATCTCCCATTTACTTTCTACTTCTTTCTTACTGCACGTAACCTACACAGAGGGGACTGCTAGTGCAGGGAACATGAGCAGTAATTGGTTGATCAGGATGTTTCGTTTTAGATCTATCAAGAACTAGCACCTTATCGTTTCCTGGCTCAACGATTTGCTCAAAAAGGAACACTCAAGGGATTTTCCTATCGTCCCAGTCCATCTGAATCTAAAAGCAAATCAATCACAGTGTGATTAGTTACCGCTGGAGGTTGTGTCAAAACTGTCGCTCAATTTGGAGCACCAGCGTGGATTCCGATCACGTTCTTGTGTGTGCCGACATACGGGTGCATTTCGGCGGACGTCCGCAAAGACGTTCTGAGCGCACACACCACCCAACTGGCGAAGCCAGGTGTTCTGAATGCGTACCAAAGTACGCTGGCATCAGGGCTGAGTAGGCGCCAACTGAACACCGTGGAAAAGGCACTAGTTGCATATTTGTGAAATGTTACGATCAGCAGACATGTCTTCATGTGGTAAATCAAATTGCGTAGACATTGGGCCTCTAGTCTCTGGAATTTATGGATGCTCGCCAACGTATTCCGACTGAAAACGAATATAATGAGACACGCAAAAATCTCAGGGCAAAACTGCGTGCTGCTTGAGGAGACCAAGAAGCCTCGTGGTCTCATCGCGCATCGGATATGGAACCAGTCGCTGCCGTTGGTAAACATCATAATTTATCCCCTCTGATCCGGGAAACAGACAGTAGATCTGGCGTTAGCGAGACTACGCTATGAGAGTGGACAGTCGACTCACAGCTTGCTAAAACACTTGGTGCGTTGGGCCGAACACTTTGAAAGGCAGTTTAACCAAGCTGAGTTATCGCTTTCTTTTGAGGGCTGTGAGTGTCCTTTATGGGCCGTCGCCTTAGATCTGCCCAAAGCGCAGTCGAACGCAAGATCAGAGTAAATTTGCATAAGGCTATAGTGGTAGACAAAATTGACACATCCCCTTTCAGATTGTGGAAACCTGCTCTTGTGAAAGTTTGGGAGCAAAAAACTGTCTTGACAAACGAGCCATTTAATCAGTCCCAATTTTCAAGGGAGGCTCCCGTTTGGAATGCGGCTATCATAGAGGAATCAGCCTGATCTCAACTGCTTGCAGGCTGACTGTCGCTCGTGAAGGCCAGGTGCACGAAGAGCAAGCCGGGTTTCGCTGAGGTTGGGACTGCATGGACATCTGCATTTTGCGTCAACTGATGGAGCATCGCTGTATTAGCGACCCACGGTAGTCGTGTTTCTCGACATCAAAGATGCCTTCGACTCGGCTGATCGATCTACCCGTTAGGACTGTTTGCTGAGAAAAG
>CALYDF020004899.1:0-14924 GCA_944474145.2 Dicrocoelium dendriticum | reverse complement strand
GGACGGCTAGCGACGAGCCTGGGCCCGGAACTACGGAGCGGGAATATGTGGACAGCGCAATAAATCAGACATATACGCCGCTAGCGCAGCCCACAGGACCGAGGCCGAGCCGATTGACACAGCCCAGAACAAGCAAGTCGAGAGCTCTCGAACGACTCCTGGCCGATCCAAATCGGGTACAGAGAAGTGGGGATCGAGGCGAAAACAGGAAGGCGGATCTTCCAAGTCAGAGCTCCCGAGGCGAAAGGACTGGCTCGCCTCTAACATCCGTACCTGTGTTGCGTGGTGGGACGGAAATCTAGTCGATATTCGATGGCGCGCGCGAGACCCTCATGTGCCCATTTTCGGTGTGCAATAAACGTCTACCCCCCTGTCGTGTCGTTCTCGCTACACTGGTGCCGTGACCAATCGTGATGGAGTTGACCCAGTTAGAGCAATTTGCGGCCGGTGACGTGGAGGCGTGGCTCGATGAGTTCGACGGAATTGCGGCTTGCACGGGGGTGAGGGGGATGCAAATTTGCTAATTGCTTTGGGCACACGGTTGAGTGGACGAGCCAAGGCGGTGTATCTGCTCACTCGGAAGGCCAAACCCGGCTGTTCGTTCGCTGAGATGAAGGCTGCCTTGTGTGCAGAATTTGGGAAGGATCTGGAGAGAGAACGAGCACTGCAACGATTTCACGCAGCCAGATGGGACGAACAGGAGGATTTGATGGTGTTTTTCCAGCAGCTGGACAGACATCTAACGATTGGGATCCCCGAGTTAGAGGGCAACGCAAGAGAGCGCCTACTGAAACAGCAGTTTATCCGAAGTCTGCCCGATCCACTCCATGATCAGGTGAAATTGGCGTCGATGGTGGGAGACAGCAAAGCGGTGGATCTGGTGACGGTCGCCCAGAATTTGTCGGAACGAGTGATAGTGAGAAGCATTCAGCATGCTGAGTTGGAACAGAAAGTAAAGCGCCTATCCGAAATGGTGGAGCAGCTGTTGTCGATAGAGTCTTCAAGCACCGCTTCACAACGCAATGTACGGGTAATCCGGAACGGTCGCCGCTGTTTCCGATGCAACCAGAGTGGTCATGTGGCGAGATTCTGCACCAACGTCAATGTGCCCCATTGTTTCTCTCTATCCATGCCGAGTCGGTGGCGAGTACCAGTCCTCCAGGTAACTATAGAAGGTGTGTCTGTTCGAGCCATAGTAGACACAGGAGCGGCAGTGTCAATTACAAAGAAGTTCAACGGGGTTCCAGTAAACCCATCGTCAATCACGATGCAGACGGTCGGCGGGCATTCTTTGAAAGTGACGGGCACGCAGCGGTTACGAATCAGGATAGGAGAAACGCTCATCCGCCATGACATGTTCATCGTGGAGGAGACGACCGAAACCATCATCGGAACCGACATCCTGAAACGGCTCGGTGTCACTATCGACCTGAGAAACGATGTGGTGATCGTGGCTAACGATACGATCGAGATAAACAAGGAGAGAACCGACCGGATTGGTGCCCTCAAAGCCGTGCCTGAGTGTCAGAACCGTGCAATACGCAACGTACTGAGCAGGTATGCCCACTTATTCACAGACGCGGAAGATGATTACGGATTTTGCAATTGGGTTGAACATCGAATACCATTGATCCCAGGAGGACAATGTAAGCCAATCTTCAGACGAATTCCACAGAACACCCTGGTTGAGATACAGAAGCAGGTAACCGAGATGGAATCGAAAGGAATCATCAGGCGAACGCACAGCCCGTATTCATCACCCGTGCTATTGACGAAGAAGGCCGACGGAACCTATCGATTTTGCATCGATTTCAGAGAACTAAACAGGGTGACGGTGAAGGATGCATTCCCGATGCCTCAGATGGAAGAAATTTTCTCAAGCCTTCACAGTGCCAAGCAGATATCTCTGATTGATCTCCGCTCGGGATATTGGCAACTGCCGATCGCAGAAGAAGATCGCCACAAGACGGCTTTCAGTGTCAATGGCCAGCAGTATGAGTTTTTGAGAATGCCGTTTGGATTGTGTAACGCCCCGGCTACATTCAGGCGTTTGTTGCTGATGGTCCTGGCGAACCTGCAAGGCGTGGTTGTTTATGGTGATGACATCATCGTCTTCTCTGAGACGGAACAGGAACATGTGACCAGACTTGGAGCAGCACTGCAGAGGCTGGACGAAGCTGGTCTGAAACTCAGTCGTAAAAAGTCGCAGATTGCCCAAAAGTCGATTGTATGCTTGGGTCACATCGTGGGCAATGGTCAAGTCCATCCACTTCCGGAGAAACGCGAGACGATCAAGTGCTTCGCAAAACCAAAATCCAAGCGTCAGCTCCGTTCGTTCTTGGGAGTGGTGGCATATGATTCAAAGTTTGTGCCCCAGTTCGCAGAGAAGATCAGCCCGTTGTTAAAGCTGCTTCGCAAGGACGTGCCGTTCGTGTGGACAGCTGAAGCGGATCAAGCCTTTGACCATCTAAAGGCATGCATAGCAGAAGCCCCGACATGTCTACGGCTACCCAATCCTGGTGAGAGGTTCACTGTGGCTGTCGACGCAAGCAACGTGGCAATCGGTGCGGTTTTGTCTCAACCGGCTGGGGTGGTGGAATACGCGAGCAGAGTGCTGACGGGGGCGGAACAGAAGTATTCAACAACGGAGAAAGAATGCTTGGCCATCGTGTGGGCTGTAGAGAAGTGGAGAAATTACTTACTGGCGAATGAATTCCGGGTCGTCACTGACCACAAACCGCTCTCGTGGTTGATGACGGCGAAAGACCCGCGGGGACGGCTTGCGCGATGGGCCTACCGATTGCAGGAATTCAACTTCACCATTGAGCACGTGGATGGAACGCAAAATGTATTGCCAGATATGTTGTCACGCCCGTGTTTGGACGACATCATGCCAGACAATGCCATACCGGTGCGTGCGATCGCAATGGGGGAGAGGAACCTGCTGGGAGATCAAAGGTCAGATGAATTCGTGAAGGTGTTGTGCTCTCACTTACAGGCTGGCACCAAACCGGAGGCCACATCGGAAGAGGTGGAGGAACTCCTCAAGATCTGGGACAGGTTGAAGGTCGAAAACGATAACGTGGTGGTGGCGATAGACGGACGGAAAGTGCCTTTTGTTCCACCAAATCAGCGAGAACGTGTGATGCGTATAACTCATGATGGCGCCCATATGGGATTCGAGCGGGTCTTTGAATTGCTGCGGAGGCGAGTGTTTTGGCCAACCATGAGGAAGGACGTCGCGGCATACATTCGGGGGTGCCCAAACTGCCAAACGAGTCGGGAGATGGAGTCCCCGAGACCGCCGATGCGATCGATGGAGGTTGGTGAGCCACTTCAGTGTTGGGGACTGGACGTCTTTGGGCCCTTACCAGTGAGTCGAACAGGAAACAGATACATTCTAGTGATGATTGACCACTTCACTCGATGGGTGGAAGCCATACCAATCAAGGACCAAACAGGCGAGACAGTGTCGCAAGTATTCGAATTTAATGTGCCTGCAAGGTATGGGATCCCACAGTGTATCATCACGGATCAAGGGCCCTGCTTCGAGTCAAAAGCGTTTAAGGCAGTGTTGGACAAGTGGGGCATCCAGAGACGGCGAACTTCACCGTACCACCCACAAACCAACGGGATGACCGAGCGGTTCAACCGGACATTGAAGACGTGGATGAACTGCACGAAGTTGGCATGGGAAGATGCTTTGCCTCAGGTTCTGATCGCGTATCGGACCAGCATGCAATCAACCACCAAGGTCGCGCCATTCGAATTACTGTTCGGCAGAGAACCACGGATAGCGCTCGATACTTGCCTACCGAACCAGAGCGAGCGGAAACATCCAGCTGGGCATCAAGAGCGACTGCGATGGAAAGCTAGAAGCGAAACCAAAGCTCGACAAGCGCGGAATAAGCGAAATTACGACGCCAGGCATGAGGCTCACAAGTGGAGGCCATTCAGGATTGGAGAACAAGTCAAGTTACGGAATAATGATCGGCCAGATCATGACGGGCCGGGAGCAAGCAAGTTCAGGGAACGCTGGAAAGGCCCCTACACCATTATCGACCAGAACGCGGGCAACTTCTTAATCGACTGCGGAGGAATAAAACGCTGGGTTAATGCTGCTCTCTTGCGACCATGGTACGAGTGGAAGAAAGGTCCTCGAGGAGGGGCGGGTGTAGAGGGGCCGCTTCCAAGAATGCGTCGGGGGAGCTCTTCGGAGCTAGCTGAGAGCGGATCGAGAAGGACGGCTAGCGACGAGCCTGGGCCCGGAACTACGGAGCGGGAATATGTGGACAGCGCAATAAATCAGACATATACGCCGCTAGCGCAGCCCACAGGACCGAGGCCGAGCCGATTGACACAGCCCAGAACAAGCAAGTCGAGAGCTCTCGAACGACTCCTGGCCGATCCAAATCGGGTACAGGGAAGTGGGGATCGAGGCGAAAACAGGAAGGCGGATCTTCCAAGTCAGAGCTCCCGAGGCGAAAGGACTGGCTCGCCTCTAACATCCGTACCTGTGTTGCGTGGTGGGACGGAAATCTAGTCGATATTCGATGGCGCGCGCGAGACCCTCATGTGCCCATTTTCGGTGTGCAATAAACGTCTACCCCCCTGTCGTGTCGTTCTCGCTACGATATCACAAAGCACCGTGTCGTAATCACAACCAAATAGTGGATTATTAATGAATATTTAGGCCTAGGAAATTCCCATCGTGAATACAAGGTCTGAGGTAGTGGCACATCTGGTTGGTTCTCTAACATGCTAAGTCCAGCCATTTAGGTGTATACATGAGACGATTTCCTCAATCCCTGCAGTGTTTCTGAGTGTAGGCAGCATCCAGTTAACGTGTGGTAGGTTGAAATCTCTACACATAATTTTGGATCTGTATATGGTGCTGGAAACGGCACTGATCATATCGATTAGCTTTTGGGTTTCATACTGAGTGGTTCGGGGCGGTTGGCAGATACAACTCACTAGAAGGTCAGTGGATGGGATCACAAGCCATAGTGTATCTTCTAAGTCACTGAAGACAGGTTGGTCTGCGGAATTGCAGTCAGGTTATTTCGAAGATATATGGCACAGCCACCACCACGTTTGGGTGAGCGATCCTTCAGAAAAGGTTTATAGCCTAAGATGTTAAGCAGAGAATCACTAATTTCTGACGTGCACCAATTTTCAGTGATAAAAGCAATATCGGGGGATCTCATAAACATAAGTGTTGTAAATAGCTCTAATTTAGGTAAAAGGGAAGGTATGTCAATGACGACAGGTTTGTAAGACATTGTTAAATTAGAATGAAAGTGTTGGGTAATGTTTGCTTCTTTGTCATTGTGTTTAAGATCTCTGTGTTGTGAAGTAGCTGAGACACACTGAGCTCTACATAATACTGGATTGAATGAAGTACATACTCCAGTAGTTAGATCATTCTCTGATTCATAGTCGCACGTGATAGGGGCTGGATTGGTGGGGGAGGAAGTGGTGGTGTACGATAGTCTAAAAAAGGATTACATCCGTAGTATAAAGGGGTGGGAGGATGCTGAAGTCTACAAATTCGTATTTCCTCGGATTGCATTATTGCCAATTGAGTAATACAGGGGTAGTGGGTGAATTTTGACTTGAGGTAAATTGGTGTTGCACCCTTGACCACCTTCAAAGCCTCTTCCAGCGCTTGACCCAACACGGTGTAACAGTCAACCGGACTAAGTGCGAACTAGGCAAATCAACGGTAGAATTCCTAGGCCACCTCATTTCATCGCCTGGTATCGAAGTCCTTCCCGATAAGATCTAGGCAATCAAAGACTTCCCAGCCTCGACTTCGTTCAAGCACCTCCGTCGAGTTTGTGATGTGGTCAACTACTATCGACGCTTCATTCCGTGCAGCGCTCAGCTCATGTAACCTCTGACTGACCTACCCAGAGGGAATGAACGTAAGTTAGCTTTCCCTGACACAGCACAGAGAGCCTTCGCCGAGCTCAAGGATGCTATCTCCAACTTAGCCCTCCTCGCTCATTCCGAATCGACTGCGCCCCTTTTTATTGCGACTGGTGCCTCAGACGTCGCGGTAGGAGCCGTCCTCCAACAACACGTTGGTGGGCAATGGCAACCCCTTGGGTTCTTCTTCAAGCGCCTGCAGCCAGCTGAATCACGCTACAACACATTTGGCAAAGAACTTCTCGCCATTTGCCTAGCCATTCCTCACTTCCGGCACACACTCGAAGGCCGCGCTTTCACGGTCTACACTGACCACAAACCCCTTATCTTCGCCTTCAACTATGCTTGCGACAAATATTCACCACGGGAAACAAGATATCTAGACTTTATCACGCAGTTCACTGCTGACGTACGTCATGTCTCAGGTGTTGACAATCCCATCGCCGACGCTCTCTTACATATCAACCGCACTCTTCAGTCTTTGCCTACCGTTGACCTTACTGCCATGGCATCGGCGCAGGCTCAAGACGAAGACATGCAGCGCACTCTGCAGTCCACTTCGTTGCATGTGCAACCTGTTTCTCTCCAAGCCACGGAATGAACCATTCTCTGTGACATTTCCACAGGTTGTCCTAGACCCCTCGTGCTCGTCTTCTTCAGATGATGAACAATGAACAATAATATATTACAGGTAAAAAGCGATTGCTTTACTAGTCCCGTAGGATGGTTGAAGTGAAAGTAAAGATAAGTGTAAATCGTCAGTTTAAGCGTCGAGTGAATTCAAGTGCCTCTTATTCATATAAACGTTGTAGAATGTGTACTGAATTGTTACTGTAGAGTAATATGGGAAGTAATAGGGGTAGGGCATGTCTTAAGAACAAGAGAAACGACCAACGCTTACTCGTGCGCCGCTTTCTTGGACTGGGGTAAATTGATGAATGCAGTTATAATATATCCGAAACTATATTCCACAACAGCAGTGTGTAAATAGTGAGGCACAAAAGCTCAGAATGAGCACCGTTTTTTCGCGTTTGTTTGACGTGGACATCTCTGATTATATAGCGTAATGTAGGTGGATAAGCGAATCATCCAGACGTCTTTTGAATACCGTTAGCGTGGGGGAAGAAACAACGTATGTGGGAAGAGCGTTCCAGTGTTCGCATACACGAAGGGAAAGAAATTCCGGCGGCATTCCAACCGGCTGTATTGTGTGGCCAGCTTTAGCTGGTGTCCTCTGAGTGTTGTATTGCTATTCAGCTTTAGTAGGTGACGACAACAATGGTTTGGATTCCTCAGGATCCTACAAGTCATTATCAAGTCGCCACGCAGGCGTCGATATTGTCCACTGTAGACCCCTAGGGTTTTCAGCCTCAATCGGTAAGGGAGATGAAACAGGCCCTTTACGTACTCGGTTGCCCTACGTGGTGGCAGTTCAAGAGCGGTAAGGTCTTGTTTTTGCCATGGCTGCCAGGCGTTGCGCATCTGAGAAAAGATGGAAGGATCGAAGCGCTCGAATACCCTCCGCAAAAGGCCAAGGTTTTGGTTAGCTTTTTTGGAGGCTTTCTCGGCCTGACGCGAACAGCCCAGACCTTTCTGCACTACCACTCCTAGATGGCATTCCGTTGTAGTGTGCTGCAATATTTGTTACCCCAGTCTGTATTCGCAAGTGGCTTTATAGCGTATGCTCAATACCTCGCACTTTGTAGCGTTGAACTGAAGCAGGTTCTGAGTCCACCATTTGTAGACACTGTCCAGATCATCCTGAAGTGCTACATTGTCGCTGGTTGTTCTAATGGCTCGCCATATCTTGCGATCATCAGCGAAGAGTAAGGAGTTAGAGTTGATTACTGGTGCACAGTCTTCGACGCACTCCACTCACTAGCACATCCCGGTATCTGTGCATCTTTGAAACTGGTCACCGAACGTTTCGTTTGGCCACGTGTAAAAAGATGTTCGTACCTGGTCTCGCGCCTGCCTTCAATGCCAGCGCTCCAAAATACATCGTCACACCCGCAGTCCTCTTGGTTCATTTCCTTCCCCGGACTCTCGTTTCTCGAATGTACACTTAGACCTGGTAGGTCTCTTACTTCCGTCACGCGGATTTGTACACATTCGTACATGTGTCGACCGCTTCACCTGATGACCAGAAGCCATTCCTGTAATAGACTGCACAGCTGAGACTGTTATCCGGACCTTCATAGATCGGTAGGTCTCACACTACGGATGCCCATCCACCAGTACAACTGACCGAGGAACCCCTTTCGAATCTTCACAATTCGATACGTTCTGCGAATTTGTAGGCTGCCGCCGCATTCATATCACAGCGTATCACCCAGCAGCCAATGCGTTAGTTGAACGCTTCCATAGACAGCTTATAGCCTCGCTCTGCGCCTCCTCCGAACCTAGCTGTAGCGAAAGCGTTTCCCTCGTACTTTTAGGCATTCGCAGCAGCATCAAAGCTGACTTGCAATGTGCACTAGCAGAGTTGGTTTACGGCACAACGCTAAAGTTGCCAGGAGAATTCGTTTCGCCGCCCGCATCGTCGGGTATGCCTCTGCCTAACTTTGCGTCTTCCCTAGCTCAACGCATGCGTTCACTACGCCCGACTCCGCCCCGCGAGCAGACTACACTATTTCCCGGTCAAGTTGTCCTCTTGGGCAGCCGAAATAATCTGAGGGGACATTCTACATGAGTCTACTCAATTAATTTGTTCCGTGCGTAGGAGCTGAAGCGTCCTACTTGCAGCCGTATGACTTAGTGCGTCTGAGGTCCAATTGGCTGAAGGCGACGGGCTATTCACGCACAACTACACATCTGCACAAGTGACTGGCGTACGCACGGAACAAATTAATTGAGTAGACTCAGGTTGAATGCCCCTTCAGATTATTTCTGTTGCCCAAGAGGACAACTTGGCCGGGAAATGGTATAGAAATGTGCAAACACACAGCGGACCGTCTACCTGCACTCACGTCTTCCTCCGCACAGACACAGTTCGGCGCCATCTCCAGCCTCCCTACACTGACCTTTTCAGAGTCGTGCAAGGGACTCCGAAACATTTCACTTAGACCAGAATGGTCACCGAACAACGGTGTCCATCGACCGCCTCAAAGTGGCTTTCTTTGACGGGCCACTTGCAACCCATCCTGATGCTATCACACAAGCACCCGCACCTGCGGTGACTTCCCGAGCACTGGATATCCCGAAACCCTCCGTTCCCCTTGAACCTCAACCTACCCTACCTCAGGCAACCGACCGACGCGGTAGACAGGTTAAACGTCCGGTCCGTTTTGCAGATTTTGCAAACATTTACTATTTCCATTAACACGCCATTTTCGTCTTTAGCGGTAAGCGTGCGTCTTGTTCACAAACTTTTTGTAAAACCGACAAAACCCAAAACATCTGGAAAACCTAAAAAGCGTATTTGCTTTTGTCCTGCATGCCATGTTTCCTCTCCGGCGTCAGTCCACTTCCCCCGACCCTTGCCCACCCCATCTGAGTTCTACCATCCAGAAATTCAACCGCGGGAACTGCCAAGGCAACCCTCGAATGACTCGCCAACCGGCTCAACGCAACCCCCGAGTGCCTCGCCAGCCGATCTAAGGCCTCCTTCCAAACCCAAGGAACAGTCAGTCGCCCTCGGCCGCAGACAGCCACGAAGGGGTTGATCCCCAAAAGCCTGGCTAGGTGTTGCTGACGAGTACGCCCAAATTTCTTCGTGGGACGAGGACTGTGGACTGGAGTGCGTTAAGGGGAGTGACACCTCCCAAGCGCACCGTCGTGTCTGCGGCGAAGGGAATGTCTTGTCGGCCTTTCTTCTGGACTGGCCTTTGTTGCAGTCCGACCAGTCCGCCCCGACGGCCCACCGATGATGCACTCTGGTCCACACGATTATGATAAATAGTAACTAACAAAAGCCTGGACCTAGCGAACTCTGCTACACACCGCACCTTGGAAGCCCTTGCTCCAGCCCATGCGCTTATTCGCAGCCATCCTTACCTCCCATTCCCCACTAACTCCTTCAACCAAGGCTTCCATCCTTCAACCTTCTAGGGGAAGCCATTGTAGTGGACCGGAAAACACCTTTCAGTATTTTGCAACATTGAATCTTACATTATTTAACCTTCAAATCGTCCACATTTTTTACTGACGACTATTCCGCTTTCAAAATGCGTTCTGGTGAGTACCTTGCTGCACCGTTTCTCGCTCTGGTTGATTCGCTTCCTATTTTTGTAGCCTGCACAATATATGTTGGGTCCAGTCGCTTCCAACTTTTATACTCTCCCGTATTTGACACGTCTGTTACGTGTCGTTGATTACCGACAAGTATTTAAAGTCGGTCTGGCTTGCTCGCACTGTTTGGTGTGGTATAATCCGATATGTGCAATTATGTCTCAACAACAGGTACGAGAGGGGAACAGTTCCCATAATGCAGTTTGCTTCTGTACTGCGTGCTCCACCATCCCACTCGTTAATTGCTTGTTCATCTTAGTCCAGAAGTGCGACTGGTGAACCGAAGAAGCCGAGCAGAAGATAAACGATAAGATTGCTTTATTGGAAGCGAGTATTTTTCTAGAAAGCGTAGCGGCCTCTAAGTAACGGAATGCTGAATAATCCGCTTTCCCTGAACCACAATCAGCCACGTCCCCATCCCCGTTGTCCTCTCTAACTTTAGTATAACAGCAGGCGAAAACTGACCGTACCTACGAGACTCAACCAGTACTCATAGCAACAGAAATCTAGCACCACTCGGAAGGTCTGGTTAAGCAAATTCCACTAGACCTGACATCTAGCACTAACAAGAATGAGGCAGTCGAACGCCAACCCTCAGTACCTGTAGCTCAAATGTCCTGTCGAGCCAAAGCCCGCCGGAACATCAGTTGCATTTGCAAAGATTGCTGCAGAGGTCCGCCTGGAGGCCGCCGTTGCGGCCTCTTCTGTTGTAAACACCGTTAACGCGAATAGAGGGGCAAACAGCAAACAATCAACACTTGCCAGATGGTCAGGACAACCGATTACCCTACCTTGTAGATCAATGAAAAAGGGATCCAACGATAGTGCCCGGACTGTTGCATGTTCAAATATCCCTGAATCTAACACCATCCCATTGCGGGGTAAGTTAACAGACGACTAAGACCAAAAGAACTCATTGAGCGTGCTGATGCGTGTCAAAGCCAAGCCCATAAACCTAGTACGAATTACTCGTCATCCGAACTCACCACACTATGGACAACCCAGACTTATTAGAGTAAAAGTAAACTCCTCCACCGATGTGGAAAATATCTTGCTCTCCGCAAGTGCGTTAAAACACGGATCCTGTGGGATATGCATCTCTCCTGATGTCCCTTAGAGCGCGCGACAATCAAAAAGAACCACCGCAGAGGGACACAGCAAGACCGCCTAAACGCAATCTTTATGCATGGCGTGCCAGAACATCCTTCTAACGATGTACAAGAGACCGGAAAGCACGATTTAGAACAGTGTCGGTTCATTCGAGATACACTTTCTTTGGATAATATTGTGGCGCTATCGCTCGCCAGGATACCTTTCTCACCAAATTATAGAGGATGAGGCACTAGAATCCTAAAACTTGTGGTTCAGAGTAAAAAGCTACGGATATTTTGGGCCGACGGCGGAGAAAGCGGCAGTCTTCCTACTGAACTTCGGTTAAAGGTCGCAGAAGCTTTGTAAAGTTCAAATGTCAAAGCACCTGAAGTAGTAAGCGTACCTACGATGAGAGAAGCTTAATTTGACTCTGACGTAGGTCTAAAGGAAGATTGGGACACATCTTGGCCGAATCAAGTTTTAGACGAGGTTTCATTGTCCCATCAAAAAGCGAGTAACCGCCGACCTCCGATCGGTCGGCATTCTCCCACACTTGACCCATTTAGCCCTCTGTGGGATGCTAGAGACCGAGAAACTGGCCTGCTTATAAACGAGTGCTCGGGGTCACTTTAACAAAATGGCCGAACTGAAAGATCGCCAAGTTTCCGGTGTTATATGATATCATAGGTATCACCGAGACATGGTTGCACACGGAAATGACGGACGCTAAAGTTTCGCTACCGGGCATATCGCTGATCCGGAAGAATAGGCTCAAAAAAGGAGGAGGGGTAATCCTATCTATGAACATTACACTATTCACAAAATAATCCGCAAGTAATCCTGTATTACCGAAGCGACTTGCAGTGCGAAGCCGTGAAGTATTCAGACTCGCAGTTTCCCAACTCGCTTTGGTGCCGCTTGCACTTAAAAAGCAGATACGCTTGCCTTATTCTCTTGGTGTACCGCTCCCCTAACTATACACCTGAAACCGACTACTACCTAGCGGCGGCTTTAAGATATAGCGTACAGCGAAAGTACACTCACATACTTATCATGGGTGATTTCAAGGTACATTGTGCATAAGCTCCTGCCACGGTCGGAGATTAATCCAAAACAGATCTACAAGATTTCGTAACCACTGTTCTTCTTTGTCATCACATCACTTTGTCCACTCGGTTCAGAACAGGTAACAGGTCATCTGTGCTGGGTCTTATGCTTACCAACGAGGACCACATGATTGTTGTTGTTGGTTTAGACTGCTCATTGGGTGGTAGTGGTCAGTATCAACTTCGTCTGCTATGCAGAATATCGGAATGAGAACGATAAAACCGTGCGAACCATCACCAGCTATGATCGATTAGCCCAGCTCGTCAGCGCTACAACTTGGTCGTTCCTTGCCGAAGAACCCCCGGAAGTCGCCTGGCTCGAGTTCGCCAACAAATTCAATCAGCTGATTGCAGAGGCTTCAGAGGTAAGCGACTGCAATAAGCGTAAATGTTTCTTTCGTTAGGAGCAGAGCTCGAAATGGATGACAGTAAGCAAAGCGGCATAGCGAGTGTACAGAGAAACTCCAGCACCAGAAACTTAGGATAACCATGTAGTCCAACATAACCACGGCAATCAACTGCTAAGAGAAGACAAAGCCCCATATCAGCAGAACATCGCAAAAAGCATCAGTGCTAACCACAAAATGTTGTACAAGCACGTCAATAGCCTACGAAAGGTGAGGTAAGGATTTCCTCCACTCAAAACGGCCGATAGCCCAACGAGAACGGCTGTAGAAGCCGCAAACGCGCTGCGGATCCAATATGCTCCCACGTTTCAGTGGGTCTTCCCACCAAGCGATCTGAGACTGAGACTGTATTTAAGAGCAAGTAGAAAGGTTTCTGTACAACTCTATCGAACTACGAAAAATCAAAATTTACTTGTGAATTATCAGCAGTTGTGTTTGGTTCGTTAATCGTTTATCCTTGTTCGGTTAGAAATTTGTACTAGTGCCATTATTTCCGGACATACAATGTCTTCTTTTGGCACTGTATGTGCATCGTTTCACAAAAGCACAGGTTTCCAAAATAATCGTCGATACGGGTTTTAAAACACTTCACAGAATCGGCCTCTATTAATCCTTCAGGTAGTGTATTCCATAAGTTTACGATTCTTCGTTCGATACAAACCTGATGTGATACTTCGTTCATGCTGGGGACCCTGAGTTTGTAACGATGTCCTCGGGTGTTACAGGGTTCCCGCAGGTGACATATTGGCCGCAGTATGGGGAAGTGATTCAAGTGTAGTACTCGATGGGTCATAACAAGGTCAATTTTTACTCAGCGATAGGATAGTATGTAGAGTCCGAGCCTTTCACAACGTTTTTCATACGGAAGCTTTCGTAGGGTCGGTATCATTCTAGTTGCGATATGCTGTATTTTCTCCAGCTTTTCAGTTTCCCATTGGGTTATCGGATGGTAAGCTGGGGCACCGTATTCAAGGATTGGTCTAATGAGCGAGGTGAATAGACGAGGAACGGTTTCTTCGGACCATGTGGAGAAACTGCGTCCTAATGCCCAGAGCATACGAATTCCCGCATGGTACAATTTCTCTGTATTTTCTAGTGATCTTATATCATGTCGTGAGAGAACTCCTAAGTCTCTGACAGATGTGTCGGGATGGAGCAACTGGCCGTCCAAGGTGTATGATCGAGTGGCTGGACGTCTGGGGATGATGAACTCCGACTTGCTTGCGTTAAGAGGGAGTTGCATTTCAGTGGACCACATTGACAGTCGCTCTAAGTCATGCTGCAGGCGAGCGCAGTCGTCCTGGTTCTCAATGATCCTCCAGATTTTCAAATCATCTGCAAACAGGGCACATGGTGACTGGAGCTGCTGCGGAAGATCGTTGATATGAATAAGAAATAATACTGGCCCAAGTACAGTTCCTTGAGGCACGCCACTGGTCGATGGGAACCAGTCTGTCGGGTAGTCATTGACCTGTACTCGAAACCTTCGTCCCACAATAAACTCTTGTAACCACTGAAGTAACGTACCACCGATTCCGTATGTCCTCAGTTTACGAAGGAGTACCTCGTGGTTCACTCTGTCAAACGCCTTACTAAAGTCTATGTACAAAACGTCAACATCCTTCTGTTCATTGAGAGCTCGAACCCACTGGTGGTTTGCGTACATCAAGTTGGTGATGCAGGATCGCCCTTTCGTAAAGCCGTGTTGCGCTGGCGTCAATACGTTCATCGATTCGAAGAACGACAGCAGATATTTTTCCCAACCTTCTCGAGAACTTTGGATAATACCGAAGTCAAACAGATCGGTCTATAGTTCTCTATTTTACTCGGATCACCACCCTTGGGAAGCGGTGTCACAATCGAGCATTTCCAATCGTTCGGGACGGATCCTTCAGAGAGCGATTTATTGAAAAGGTTTGTCACAGCTGGTGAGATGATAATCGATAGGGACTTGAGTATTAGTGGGTGAAGTCCGTCTGGTCCGGGAAGCTTTGCACCATCGAGGTTGACGAGTAGCTGATGTACTTCGACTGCATCACATTGTAGGCTGTCGAGCAAGACTTGCGCAACCTGTGCCGGTACTGAAACCGCCGCCGGTTTACTGGAAAATACAGTGAGGAAGTGCGTAGCCAAGGCGTCCGCGCGCTCCGCGCTTTGA
>CALYDF020004898.1:0-14768 GCA_944474145.2 Dicrocoelium dendriticum | reverse complement strand
ATTTCAAAGCGCGCGCCGAACAGTTTCATGCGGTGGCTTTGTGTCGAACTCTCAGCGTTGAATTGAACGAAGTCCTGAAACTCGCAACCCATTTCTCCTCTGAGAATACGTCGAGTGAATATCAAATCTCCTCGGTGACGGCAGTAGCCTAGAGAGAACAAGTTCAGTTGTTGAAGTCGGTGTGGATACGACAGGTCTCGCAACTCAGGGACGGATTTGGATCCACGCCGTGTAGCGCCCAGAAAGATAACTATTATCTTTCATGTACAATTTACTTGTTGACCGATTGTACATTACTCCTTCTTGTTTTAATCTTACAACCGGTTCCACACACATACGGTCCTCTTGCTTGGAGATTTACACTTTGAAAATCGCGCCAGGTTTGCGGTTCTGGTATGCTGTTTCTGGGCTATATTTTGGCTCCATTTTCCAATAGTAGTGTATTTTGTAGTTAAGTGGGCCGGCCTTTTAGTCGCACTTTTCTAAGAAAGGTTAAATTGTTAGCCCCTACTGTTATTTCCTGTTTCCACCCTCCAATTTTACAATCTGAAAGTTTTCGCCTTTAAATCCGGCATCCAAGCGTATTCTAAAGAGACTGAGTGTGAAACCTTTACTTCGTTCCATCTATTATTTGATCGCTATCATCAAGACAGATTTCTTTGGTGGACGGTCCTGACCGGTCCTGATCGGATCGCTGTCATCAAGACCTGAAGTGGAGTGGAATCCGCTGTGAGTCCGTTCCGGTTTTTTTCTCTGTTTACATCCGTATCTGCTGTTCTGATTGCATTAGGTCGTTTTCCCACCTTGTCATCTACATTGTTTACTGTGTTTACTGTATTCACTCTGTTCACCGTCGGATCAACGTCCCGATGCCAACGGTTGCACGTAACAGTACATGCTACGTTTGTCACTCCGAGTCGCCACCACATGTTCGCTGTCTTTGTTGCAAGCGACAGTACCACGGGCGCTGTGCTAAACTCACACAGCCGGAGGCGGACTTCTACACTTCACATACCAAAGCTAAGTGGGTTTGCAACGACTGCGCAAGGTTACTTCACAGAAGCTTCAAAAACAGCCCTATTGGCTCTCTAGATGTGGCAGCCTTTAGAAACTTTTGCAGGGATTTGCAAGTCTCGACGAAGTCCACATCTAAAGGCGTCGACACTTGTGACTTGCCTTCTGGCGTTTTAGTAGCAAACGTAGGCGTTGCTACTCGTGACTTGGCATCAGTCGACATCTCAGTTACATTTTCACCACAACCTTAAGGCTTCGACTGTGTTTGCCCAAGCAACCCTCTGCCTGTAGGAGGCGTCTCCGGTGAACAGGAGCTGGACGACACCATACCTATGATCCTTGGCTCATCTCCTCCACGCCACCCGCATCCGTTTCTGATTACAAGTGGGAGCAACACCCGAAAACTAACGGATGACTCGCCAGCAAGTGAGCAGACCACAGGAACCAGTGTCGAAATCCCACGGTGCAAATGTCGCAACCCCCCAAACAATCGAGGGACAAACACCTTGCTAAAAACTGCGCCAAGCACACTCAGTGCGCCATGCAATCGCAGGAGAACCCGGGTCCCCAGTTCACACATGTTACACAGCCGAGGCCCTTCTTGGTCATCATTCTTCTTGGCAGTAGCTAGTCATTTTTGACCCCATGTAACCTGCAAGGAGCCAATCCAGCTTTCATTTTCCTCTGACGTCTGTCTCCTTATTCGACGCTCTCTGTTGACATATTCATTGAAACTGTAGGCATCCAGTAGTGGTCAAACTGCTTACTCATATGGCTACTCCAGCCTCTGATACATCCTTTTCTAGGGTCACTATCTCTGTTTATAGCAGCTAGTCGTCATAGCCTCAATTCAACTTTGCTGATACCCGGAGCTCTCTAGGAGCTGCTCATGTCTTACAATGTTCATTCTCTTGGAATGTATGCGTCACAGCTCAGCTGTTTGTTGACCTATTCTCTGCCACCGTAGGATCCACTAGTACCTGAAGCCTCAATCCGAATTCTATGGCTGCCATTCATCGCTCTCCTAGCGCGCCGTTATCAGTTGTTCGTCTTACTCCCGTACAATTTTCTTATTGGCAGTAGCTGGTCATTGTTGGCCTTATGTAGCCTGGAAGGAGCCACTTCTTGACACTCAAGCTTTCATTTTCCTCTGACGTCTGTCTCCTTATTCGGCGCTCGTCTGTTTACATAATCATTGAAACTGTAGGTATCCATTAGTGGTCAAACTTCCTTATCATATGGCTTCACCAGCCACTGTTACATTCTTTTCTAGTGCCACTATCTTTGCTTATAGCAGCTGGTCGCTTTAGCCTCACTTCAACTATGCTGATACCCGAAGCTCCCTAGGAGTTGCTCATTTCTTACAATGTTCATTCTCTTTGATTGTTTGCGTCACAGCTCAGCTGTTTGTTGACCTATTCTGTGCCGCCGTAGGATCCACTAGTACCTGAAGCCTCAATCCGAATTCTATGGCTAGCCACTTATCTCAATCCTAGCGCGCCGTTATGCGCCGTTCTTCTTAGTCGCGTCAATCTTCTTGGCAGTAGCTAGTCATTGTTGGCGATATGTAACCTGCAAAGATCCACTACTTGACACTCCAGCCTTCATTTTCCTCTGACGTCTGTCTTCTTAATCGGCGCTCGTCTGTTGATTTGTTCACTGAAACTGTAGGTATCCAGTAGTGGTCAAACTACTTAATCATATGGCTACACCAGCCTCTGATACATACGTTTCTTGAGCCACTAACTAGCTAGTCGCCATAGCTTCCATTTAACTTTGCGGATACCCGGAGCTCGCTCCGTTCTTACCATGTTCATCTCTTTGATTGTTTGCGTCACAGCTCAGCTGTTTGTTTACTTATTCTGTGCCACCGTAGGATCCGCTAGTAGCTGAAGCCTTATTCCGAACTCTATTGCTGGCCATTCATCTCTCCTAGCGCGCCGTTATCCGTCGTCTGTCTTACCCGCGTTTACCTGACATGTGGTCAAAAGTCTTAATTATATGGTTGAATCAACCACTGATACATCCTTCCCTTTAGCCACTATCTCTGAGCTGCGGCAGCTGTTCGCTGTAGGCTCTATTCAACTTTGAGAATACCCCTTAGCTCGCTAGGCGTCAGTCCTTCTGTAGAATGTTTATTCTCCTGGTATAGTTTTTTCACAGCTCAGCTGGTTTGCTGTCCGATCCTTTAACACGGTAGTTATTCATTAGCACCTCGAATGATTAACCCAACAGGCACCTTTGGCCACTGAAACCCGGTCCATTATCGATATCTTCTGATCGTCTTACCTTCAACACTTAGTCTTCCTTTGATATCCATTTAATCTTAGCCTGCTTCTAATATGTTCATCTTCCTATCTTCATCTACTTATGTACATTGTAGTTATGGTGTCTTAGGTAATCCTTATCCTGTGGAGCATATACAAATACGGCCACATCGTCACTGTCTTTTGGTTTCCGATAACAACCAATCATGACTACACACCCACTTTCTAGTCTCAGGTAGAATTCGAACATTTTCAGCTTACACCTCATCCCTATGCACATGAAAGTATTCTACCCATCAGGCCATGCCTTCCGCATAAGTAAAAACATCTTTAGCGCAATATCTGTTACACCTTGTACACTAGTTGTCTCAAACAAATGTCTTAAGCTAGGATTTTGATCAAACGCTAGGCACATTGACTGGCCCTTTTCGGTCTTCTCTCGGCTTGTTCCTCTCTCCCTTTTCTCTGAGGTCGTGAACATCGGAGAGCTTCGGGATTGAACTGAGGAGCTGCCTCCGCCTGGGATGGGACGAAATAACCAACCAGTACTTAGCTGGACCATGGCCTCACTTCCACTCTATTTGCACCCAACTACCGATGTCCAGTGAGGGTAGCTGGACACGAATTCTTCGCTCCCCGGCAAATATACATAATCAGAGAAGACTTTATGTGGTTCTGCAAAGGATCAACACATCATATTCAATAAGAATGTTTAGTACCCGACCTACCAATGGACAGGACCCAGGAACGCAATAGGCAGCCAGTTATTGCATCAACCAGCGGAAAAAATGGGACGCAACCTAACTGCGAATAACCGAGCAAACAGACTTTCAACAAGAAACATAGCCAGTTACAATTTGCCATTCAATGGATTGGTGGCAGTGTTCCAGGACGTGGTGGGTTTTCGCCTGGCAAGCGTTCTCTCTACAAAAAGCCACAAATGTCCGTTTAACAACACTGCAACGTAACGTATGTGGCTCGCCACCAAATAAAGTCACAGCCCATAACTTTACACTGGCAGGTCAACTAGCGTCACAATTCTACATATAATCGTTACACTGGGACTTCTACATCTGTATATACTGTTGTCGTTTTACATCCTACGACACGTTGCCCTTTTCCTTCCTTGTGTGCGGGCTCTTCCATTACCTTTCAATGGATCATTCAGGATTCTCAATCACTTATTAGCTGAGGTCCCGTATCTCACGACAACCAACTTATTGTTTCGCATTTTCAACATTGTACAGTTCCAATCATGGATATATGAACCATTTTCTACGTTACTGTTACAATTGCATTAAAATGTTTGTACCGTTGTACATATCTGATCATGCCCCCACGAGCGTGCCTCGCATAGTCGAGAATATAATATTTATTTATTTAATGCAGCCAAGGCACCAATACGCCTCGGAGCAGTGGCTTGCCAGAATTCAACCGCAAGACTTTGATACTGTTCAATGTGGACGAGAGCGACCACCCGTCACTATCCCACAGAGCCAGTGCCGATCCATCCCAATGGCAATCCTTGCGGCAACTCCTTGGACTGCCGCCTACCTCCTCGCCCTCTCTCTGCCATCTACGCGCACCCCGCTCACCAGGTGACAAACGCCCAAGGCCGTTACGCGTCACTCTGGAAAGTGCTGATGACGTCGAGGAAACGCTCTTGGCATCGGCATGCTTGTATACACTGAACACAAAGATCCGCGCCCAGCCAGACTTTCCCTGGGTTGTGAGGGAGGCAAGAAGAGAGGCGCGTATCAACAGCACGTGCGTCAACCACGATAGAGCTTGCAGTATAATTATACACGGAGTCCCAGAACTCCACACTGCCGACCCGGTTGAATCATCCCGCCACGATGTTCAGCAGTGGTGCTATATTCGGTCGCAGCTTAACCTATCAGTGGACAACTGTGGGGCGTGGTCTGTTCACCGGCTGCCGAGGCCAGCTCACCTCTCGCAGATACAGGCGCCTAAACTGCTCAGGGTCATTCTTTTCACTCCTGAGATGCGCCAGACTGTACTACAACGGTGGTACGAGCTACGTGGAAACTTCCCGTACGAAGTCAGGATGCATCCAGACAAACCGCGGGAGGAGCGCAGGCAAATTCAGGGGCGTAATTCCACGTCATTCAGTCGAGCCACGCCATCCCTACCTATTACGCGACTTGTGGATATATCAGAAAACGAGTAGGCGCCGGCCTATGTGGGGTCGGCGCAAACCACACTGGAACTACCCTACCATCTATGCCTTCAAGCCACTGCCCGCCAGCAGTTCATGTTAGCACGTGGAACTGCTTGTACACCAACGCTTTATCGCTACGGAACAAGGTGTCCGAAATCTCTTTCCTTGCGCTGGACACGCAAGCGAAAGTTATATGTATATGTGGTATGTGGTATGTCTAATAGACAACATGGACATTGGGTCTCTTCGCAGTCTCTGGAACTTATAGATGCTCGCCGGCAAATCCCGGCTGGAAGCGAGCACAATGAAACTCGCAAAGAGCTCCGGGCAAAACTCCGTGTTAGCCTGAAGAGAGACCGCGAACCTTGGTGGTCTCACCGTGCGTCAGAGATGGAAGTGGCCGCTGCCCTTGGCAACCAGCGTAAGTTATTCCCTCTGATACGGGAAACGGGCAACAGGAGACCTGGTGTTAGTGAAACTATACGTGACGAGGGTGGACAGCCTATCCACAATTTGGCAAAATAAATAAATAAATATTTTATTCTCGACTATGCGAGGCACGCTCATGTAGGCATGATCAGATATGTACAACGGTACAAACATTATAATGCAATTGTAACAGTAACGCAGAAAATTGTTCATATATCCATGATTGAACTGTACAATGTTGAAAATGCGAAACAATAAGTTGGCTGTCATGAGATACGGGACCTCAGCTAATAAGTACTTGAGAATCCTGAATGATCCACTGAAAGGTAATGGAAGAGCCCGCACACAAGGAAGGAAAAGGGCAACGTATGGTAGGATGTAAAACGACAACAGTATATACAGATGTAGAAGTCCCAGTGTAACGATCCTATGTAGAATTGTGACGCTAGTTGACCTGCCAGTGTAAAGTTATGGGCTGTGACTTTATTCGGTGGCGAGTCACATACGCCACGTTGCAGTGTTGTTAAACGGACATTTGTGGCTTTTTGTAGGGAGAACGCTTGCCAGGCGAAAACCCACCACGTCCTGGAACACTGCCACCAATCCATTGAATGGCAAATTGTAACTGGCTAAGTTTCTTGTTAAAAGTCTGTTTTGCTCGGTTATTCGCAGTCAGGTTGCGTCCCATTTTTTCCGCTGGTTGATGCAATAACTGGTTGCCTATTGCGTTCCTGGGTCCTGTCCGTTGGTAGGTCGGGTACTAAACATTCTTATTGAATATGATGTGTTGATCCTTCGCAGAACCACATGAAGTCATCTCTGATTATGTATATTTGCCGGGGAGCGAAGAATTCGTGTCCAGCTACCCTCACTGGACATCGGTGTTGGGTGCAAATATTTAGAGTGGAAGTGAGGCCATGGTCCAGGTAAGTACTTGTTGGTTATTTCGTCCCATCCCAGGCGGAGGCAGTTCCTCAGTTCAATCCCGAAGCTCTCCGATGTTCACGCTTGGAGCGTTGGGCTGAGCATTTGAAAAGAAATTTAATCGGCAAGAATTGCTCGATTCGCCGGCCACTGATCGCCCCGCTCCGTGGGCTGTCCCTTTGGATCCACCCTCTCGCTCAGAAGTCGAACGTGAGATCGGACTGTTGAAGTTGAACAAAGCCGCGGGACCAGATGATATTCCTCAAGCCCTCTTAAAATTTGGAGGCTCTGCTCTTGTTGATGCTTTGCATGAATTACTAGTGAAACTGTGGGAGCAGGAGACTGTCCCAAGCGACTGGAGCCGCTCGGTTATTGTTCCCATCTTCAAAGGCGGCTCGCGCTCGGAATGCGGCAACCATAGCGGAATCAGTCTGATCTCCATCGCCTCCAAATTACTCGCGTCCATAATTCTCCACAGACTGACTGGCGCTAGTGAAAGCCAGGTTCGTGAGGAGCAAGCCGGGTTTCGTCGGGGTCGTGGCTGCATCGACCACATCTTCACCTTGCGTCAGTTGTTGGAGCACCGTCACACGTATTGGCGGCCCACCGTAGTCGTGTTCCTCGACATCAAAGGTGCCTTCGATTCGGTTGATCGATGTGCCCTTTGGAATTGTCTACTCAAGAAAGGTGTGCCCGAGAAATATGTAAATATTATCCGATCATTATATGCGCGTAGCACGCGCCGAGTGAGGGCTAACGGGAAGCTGTAGAAACCCTTCAATATCTCCAGCGGTGTGAGACAAGGATGCCCGCTGTCACCTTTATAAATAAATAAATAAATAAATAAATAGGTATATTTCTAGACCTGCTAGAGGCTGCACCCTAAAGGGTTCAGATCAAGGCTTACATTAATCCGATGCTCTTGCATGGAAGTAGGCAAAATATAAATATATGTTCATCGTTAGAAATTCCAAATGCATTGGCACTGTTTGGTATACAGCTACTGGGTATCAGGCGCCCACCTTGACGTTTTCTGGTTCCTTCGGGCGATCTTGAGCTCCTTGTTCTTTTATTGTGAAAAACTTCGCGGAGTTGTGCCTTTTCTCCTTGGAACAGAATCCAATTCGCCGAAAGTTCACTTTAAATTGATCGCACATTAATTGGCCACTCAGTTGCCCCAATTGTTGTTGCGCACATGGAAGAAATGAGTGAAGGGATTATAAGGCATACAAAAAGTTTAAAAAAAATTTCGATAAATGCAGGCAAGAATAGAAACAATTTGTTAAGAGAGTAAATAAATCTGCGCGCTTCAGTAGAAAAATACCAATTAACAAAAAAATAGAGCCCTACTTTTCTTACGCTGATATTGCTCTCCGGCGCGAAATTTCAACCTGAGTTATTCTCAGATAAAAGAAAATGCCCTTCTACAGTTACAATACCGCTTAAAGTAGCACAAAATTGCACTGATCTGGACCAGCTTTAGCGCCTGAATACGCTGAACTTAAAAGCAACACAATACGTGCAGTATTTTGCGAGTTATTCGCAATTAAATGATGGTCTACGAATAAGGCCATTTTTATTTTTCGCTAAAAATGGCTTTCTGCTTTGCAAGCAGATAGCAGAAAAAAGAAAAGAAAACATAAAAAGTAGGGAAGCGGCATATGATCTAGATGGGCATGGCTATCCAGAAATGCTCTAATTAGCCCGTAATACCCTGCGACAACTACGGGCTGCGCAGGTGGCCGAAAAGTAAACTTTGTAGGCATACATGATAAATATATGCAAATAAGGGATGGTTTTGCGCGAAAACACTAGAAATCCAGCAAGGAATATTATATCTACATGGGAATTCAGGGGAGCCTGTAATTAACTCACGGTTAGAAGGCCACGGCATACCGTTTTCAGGGGATACTGAGCCACATAAACAACCAGTAAAATAGAGTTTAGCATTTTTTAAGCCTCTAAGCTTTACTAAAGCTTATAACAAGACCGCATGAGCCAGGTCTACCTGAGTAAACCAGGGGGTCTTTCAGATCGGCTGACAGATTTCGGCCTGCAAAATAGACACATTACTTGGCTAAACATCACAAGATTTATCCCTTAGAGCCGATTTTCTATATTCATGAGGCTCTGTCACTAACATCAGTGAGCTACAGGAGCCTGTCACCAATAATAAAGAAATAAGCATGGGAAAATTTAGTAAAATTTAGCTAATTGCATTTGGGCGTGAAATCCGTTTTGGTCTACATTGGTTGGGCTTTAACAGCTCTACTTCTGGTGGTTGAGCTTGCTCACACTTGAGTTATTGTTATGCCTCGTGTGTAGATGCACACTATTGTGCAGCTCTTTGATGAATTTTGATTTATTTCTCTCCGTTCTTAAGTTCCGAAGATAGTGCCGGCGGTGTTCATCCAGATGGCAATGTTAACTGGTACTCTAATGTCACGCCGACTATTTCTTTTGTGATTTGCCTGGCAAGAGCTGTTCTATCACCCGAAGCAAAGAGCGATAAGGTAAATCAGGAGTAGAATAGTAACAAAAACCAGTGGGAGCTGGTCGTTCACCCACCATTACGCATAACGCATGGAAGGCTTTGGAGCCAGCTCACGGGCGGCCAAGATAAGAAAGTGGGTGGAAAGTTCTGGTGCTCCAGCCAGCCAGTGTGACAGGGGCCTCTCTGTCGTTGGTTGGCTTTCAGTGAAATGAAATCTGAAGATTTGAGCAAAAGCAGTTAAAGAAGAGGATCTGGTTTCATTATGACTGTCTACTAGTGTTGCCAATAGCGAAAGGCACATGTATACCAGATAAGCTAAGTATATGGCAAGAGAATTGGAGCTGTTAGCAGTCTGGAGATTCCCCGGTTTGCTTGTGTAAAATTCTAACCAAAATTCTTTAATTGTACACTTAGGCAACCGGTGTGGTTTGTTGAACTGCTTGCTGAGTTCGAATGCTTTACTTGCTCATCGCCATTTTTGCTTGGCGCTCGCTTCGGTTGCAACGCGCGACTGCTCTGTGTGCTGTGCTTGATCTGTTCCCCTAGCTAGAGCGTCCACGGTGTCGTTCATTTATAGCTAGCTAACAGGGAATCTTTTGCTGAACCAATAAAAGTTTCCCTGCAACTCGATCCGTCTTCTGGAATCGCTCTCTGGGCTCCCGGAATAGGCAACCCTCTAAATTGGTGACCCCGAATCCGGATCAACCTCAGCGCCGGATATTTGGAACTTTTCTCTGGTGAGCTCGTTCCATTTATTTTTCATATTTTCCGGTTTATTTTTGCATACGATAGCCTATTTTTCGCGTCATTTTTTCAAATCATGGAATCTGTAGACCATAAGGTAGAGTCTATGCTTAGTGTTGTATCTCTCTCAGTTCCACCTTTTTGGGATATGGATCCTGTTTTGTGGTTCGCTCTTCTTGAGGCCGAGTTCTATAACCACAAAATCACTTCCGACTACGCGAAGTATTGCAAGCTCCTGTCCTATCTCCCCAAGGAGATATCAACGCAGGTTCGTGACGTCATCATTTCTCAGACCGAAAACCGCTATGAGGCTCTCAAAGAGGCCACGATTAAGCGTGTTATGCCCTCTGAGAAAGTTCGCCTTCAACAGCTTTTCAGAGATCTGCAGCTGGGCGACAAACTGCCCTCAACCCTGCTACGAGAGATGCAGCAACTCCTTGGTTCTTCAACCATGGATGAGACTTTACTTCGTGAACTATGGCTACAACGGCTACCGGAAAACACACAAGCGATTCTCGCTACAGTGAGCTCCGTTCCGCTCACTCAACTAGCAGATTTAGCGGATCGAGTTATTGAACGATCACAGCCACAGGCCAACTCCAGCAAGGTCCATGCCGTCGCGTCCCAGGGCACTTCTATCACTGGCTTACAGTCAACCATAGAAGCCCTGCAAACACAAGTTGCGACACTTAGTCGCCAGGTGCAACAGCTCACTATGAACCCTCGTCGTCATAGCCGCTCAAAATCGCCCTGCAAACGTTCTAAGTCTAGAAACAGGCAGGCTAGCTGTTGGTACCACCAGCGTTTTGGTACCGCAGCTCGTAAATGCGTCAAGCCTTGCAACTACGCCGAGCAGCAGGGAAACTGCTCGGCCGGTCGGTAACGGCGACGGACGCGACCGGCCAACACCAAAGTCGCCTCATCCGTGTTAGGGATTTAACTTCCGGCATCGAGTTTCTAGTCGACACTGGTGCCGAAGTTAGCGTCATACCCCGTAGCTCAGATGAGGTCGTCTCGCCATCGCCGACCAAGCTGCGTGCCGCCAATGGCACACCAATCGCAACTTTCGGCGAAAAGCTGTTAACGCTCAATTTAGGCCTCCGGCGAACCTTTCGCTGGCCTTTCATAATCGCTGCTGTGCCTTTCGCCATCATAGGCATAGACTTTCTTCAACGCTTCGACCTCATCGTCGACGCTAAACGGAAGAAGCTTATCGATTCTAGGACACAGCTCAGTGTTATCGGGACTAGCGCCAACGTGGCTGCTATCACTCCCATTCGTGTCCTACCTCAAGCTTCACAGCCTTTTCTAGAACTTTTCAGCAAGCACCCTAAACTCGTTCGCGTCCTGAACGAGTTGCCTCCTGTGACGTCAAACGTCACGCATCACATTGCACTAAGGGCCCACCTGTTTCGGCCCGCCCTCGCCGACTAGCCCCGGACAAGCTCAAAGCTGCTAAGGCGGAATTCGAGCAAATGCTCGAACTGGGAATCATCCGCCCGTCTAAAAGTCCATGGGCATCACCATTACACATGGTGCCGAAGAAATCCGGTGACTGGCGCCCTTGTGGTGACTACAGGGCACTTAACAAAGTTACCGTCCCGGATAAATACCCTATCCCGCACATGCACGACTTGACCTCAGCTCTAGCTGGCAAGTCTATCTTCAGCAAAGTCGACTTAGTTCGCGCCTACCATCAGATACCTGTGGCGCCAGACGACATTGCTAAAACAGCAGTCATCACGCCATTCGGCCTATTCGAGTACCTCAGAATGCCTTTCGGCCTCAGCAACGCTGCTCAAACTTTTCAGCGTTTCATTCATGAGGTAACGCGAGGACTCGAAGGCGTTTACCCTTATTTAGATGACATACTCATCGCCAGCTCTTCTGACGAGGAGCATCTTCGTCACCTCGACGCTCTCTTCCAGCGCTTAACACAGCATGGGGTTACCGTCAACCCCGATAAATGCGAGCTTGGCCAAAGCTCCATCGACTTTCTTGGCCACCGCATATCTGCCTCTGGTATCGAAGCCCTGCCAGACAAAATCCAGGCACTGAAGGACTATCCTGCTCCCAGTTCCTTCAAGCAGTTACGCCGATTCCTTGGCCTGGTCAACTATTACAGACGCTTTATACCTAACTGCGCGAGCATTGTTCAACCAATGACTGACTTGCTCCGCGGTAAACAACGCTCTTTTCACTTTCCAGACGACGCTAAATTGTCTTTCGAGAAGCTTAAAGACGCTATCTCCAACATAGCGCTTCTCGCCCATCCAGACACGTCTGCATCACTCTCTCTGACAACTGACGCATCAGACACTGCCGTCGGTGCAGTTCTTCAACAACTCATCGACCATCGATGGATACCTCTAGGTTTCTTCTCAAAGCGCTTACAACCTGCCGAATCGCGATACAGCACCTTCGGTAGGGAACTGTTAGCTATCTACCTAGGTATCCGACATTTCCGTCACTACCTCGAAGGTCGACATTTCACCGTCTTCACCGACCACAAGCCATTGATCTACGCAATCAATGGCGCAACGGACAAGTACTCGCCGCGGGAAACTAGACACCTAGACTACGTTTCTCAGTTTACGACAGACGTACGTCATGTCTCAGGTGCTCTCAATCCCGTCGCGGATGCGCTTTCACGCATTCAGCAGATCAGCTTATCGCCTGGCACAAACATTGATCTAGCCGCTATGGCTGCTGCCCAACAAGCTGATCCCGACATAAGCAAGCCACGACGCAACACCACTGAGACGATCACCATTGATCGACTCAAGCCAGCATTCTTCGACAAGTCTGACTCGCCGGTGCAACAAGCACCTTCACAGCCTGTGCCATCACAGCTGGCACCGCAACCTCAGACGAGTCAGTCCGCTCCAGCAGAACCGACAACTACAACCGACAGCACTCCTACCCGCCCTACTCTCAATCAACGCGGTAGGAAGCTCAAACCTAAGGTTCGTTTTTCGGACTCCGTTCGCACTTACTTTTTTACGTAGAACGTGCCTTCGAAATTTTCTGCTCTTACTAAACGTTTTTGAAAATCCACAAAAAAAGACCAAAACGTTTTGAAACTACCAAAAAAGAGCAAAATCTTTTGAACACCCAAAAACAGCTTTGCACGTTTTTTGCTTTGCACTCTATGTGTATGGATATGCATTTATGCTGCTTTTGCCGCTTGCTTTCCATATACATGGCCGGTCGGTTGTGCCTCGGTACCACGGTTTGCTGGATATGTGCACGTCAACTGGAATTGGAACGAACGTCCTGCTCAACTGCCTACGTGAACTTTATTAACTGTCCCCCCCACAAACAGTTTTTTACCGTTTCGACACCGTAGGGAGGACACGGGTGGGAGCCCGCTAGGGTCCGATTGCATGGTTCTCCCCCAGCAGCTGCATCGGGTTTCACAACCTGGTCTCGCAGAAGGCTGGCCGGCGACGGACAGTCCTCACGTAGATCGAAGGACTGCTTACACAGTCCCTTCTGGGAGAGGGCTATGTAGCAGTCTGGAGATTCCCCGGTTTGCTTGTGTAAAATTCTAACCAAAATTCTTTAATTGTACACTTAGGCAACCGGTGTGGTTTGTTGAACTGCTTGCTGAGTTCGAATGCTTTACTTGCTCATCGCCATTTTTGCTTGGCGCTCGCTTCGGTTGCAACGCGCGACTGCTCTGTGTGCTGTGCTTGATCCGTTCCCCTAGCTAGAGCGTCCACGGTGTCGTTCATTTATAGCTAGCTAACAGGGAATCTTTTACTGTACCAATAAAAGTTTCCCTGCAACTCGATCTGTCTTCTGGAATCGCTCTCTGGGCTCCCGGAATAGGCAACCCTCTAAAATTTGTTTGGTCTCATTCGATAGATCATTGCAAAGGCTTTCGAACGAACTGTTACTCTTTCAAATCCAACATTGTTAGGAGCAGCTACAGGTCTGAAGGCAAATGCAACTGGCGTGATCCGTAGGCTTTACCATGAAATTTGCACTCACACCCTCGTGTAATCTGTCTCACGTTCACGCCGACACATTCGACTGGCACGCCAGTGAGGTGAGTCTGCAAGCAAACGCGTGCAACGTGAACCCTATGACCTTGCCGCCAACGTCAGGAACAGAACAACATTTACCCTAGATGGTAAGTCATTCAAATGGTTCGTAACACTTGTACAACAAGTGCGGTGCTCTGTGTGCCACAGTCTAAAGACCTATGTGGATCATGGTCCAAACTTGTTAAAAGGGGGCATTCTGTGCCGCAACGTTTGTAAGTTTTTCCATGCGAGATGCCTCAGAGTTAAATCTAGTTAGGCCAAGTAATTAAACAAACCAAGTTCCCTGATTCTGCGTGGAATGCATATCTATCCCACTGACAATAGCGTGCTCCTATTATCTCAGAAGTATGATCACCTATTAGCCAAGTTTGAGGAAATGGTGGCCAGCAAAATTAGTATGCTTGGGGTAGGTGTAGCGAACTGTGATACCCAAGCCTCCCCAGTAAATGCCGCTCCCATCCTAAGGAGAACGGTTAGCATCACGGTAAGCAAAACGATAACAAGAGTCCCAGGAACATCATCAGACGTTCCAATACTACACGTGGCTCACATCTGACTAATGCGGTTCCCAGTTCGATCGGAGTAACTACAAATAGGGCTACTTTCAATCTTCCGACGGAGTGCGTAGAAGAAGTGTGAGCCGGTACTAGCTGTACCCACGG
>CALYDF020004897.1:0-14863 GCA_944474145.2 Dicrocoelium dendriticum | reverse complement strand
CTGAAACTGCGTCCATACTGACACAGCACTTCGCTTCGATGTACACAAGTGGGCGTACGCCTATGACGATCGCTACGTGTGTAGTCCCTACTGAAGTCTATGGCGTTAGTTACGTTGTAGATGTCCGCAGTCTACTCGCCATTCTTGACGGTACGGAACAAGCCGGACCCGATGGAATTCACCCGTTAATTTTACAGTATATATGGGCCATCATCTCGCCTGTCGTGACGGATCTGTCAACTGATCGCTGTGCCATAGCATTTATGAGCTGTTGGAGCAAACATCCTAATATAATCACCAGTGCAGGAGTTGATATGTATAATTGTAAATACGTCAAAGCACTTTCAGTTTTGAAAGCTGCAGTGTCGAAAGTTGATTGCCTTTCTAACCGGTTTGCCAAGTAAACCGCTGTAAAATAATGATTCGGTCAAAGTTAATCAGTGTAACTGAAGAGAAAGTTATACTGAAAATCAAGGATGTAATTTAATATTTGGCCCATTAGTTAGCGTGTATCTTATGTACGGTGATGCTAATCAACAAAATTTTGATTATATACTGCAGAAAATTTGTCCTATGCTTGATGAACTGCTAAGGGGCAGTCCAGATATGCATGCATAATGCTATCTTCAAGTGTTTATTAGGCATTATACTAAGATTGCGTCCGATATTTTAGCATGGATGAATCAAAATTTTGCTTGCTTTCTATAATACTGATTCAAAGATTCTTGTTGAAATATTTGTCTTTAACACCAATCCTACAGCATAATAAAATTTTGATGTGTGTACCACGAAAAATTTGTATAAAAGTAAAAAACTTTGCGAACATATTGGGAACCTTAAATAAGAGCATTCAAGAGCAAACGTCATTTAACTTGCACTTCCATTGTTATATTTAGTTAAAGTTAAATGTTTCATATCTATTAAAAAATATTGTTCAAAAACTACCTAGGAGCTTCTTCTTATAAGCAATATACATTGTTCAAAGACGATACAAAGGCGCATCCTCCAGTTTTTGTTTATAAATCGGCGTGATTCTTTTAGTATGAATTGCATAATTTTTATAATCTGAAGAACATAATCCTAATGAGAAAACATTGCGCAACCTAATGCGTTGCACATTTACCTATTCTGAAACGTCAAACGTGTAAGTAACCAAGCCGTGTATCAGGTAGAATGGAATAAGCAATAGTTGATTGAACATCAGAAGTCAGGAAACTGTCAATATTTCTATAATTGTTTGATATGCCGCTACAGTCGTCAGTATTGAACACTTACCACAGCTCTCCATGTTTTAAGTGCGCGGATATACAGCCGAATTTTCGATAGGGTTTTTCTTGTATTGTCAAAAATCAAAAGAGTAAGTCATGTTTATCATAGTAGCAAAAACCACGGTGGTATACGGCCTCTCCAGTCTGAGGTTACCATCAAAGTACACTTTAACTAACGATGGATCAAATTACCACCTTGAATAACCGAACTGACAACACCGTTCGATTAAAATTTGTGCTGCTGCGTTTATACACCATGTAAAGGATGATTGAGCTGGTATCTAACCCACTGGAGTGAAGAGAGCCCTAACCAATCTTCTTACTTTTCGCCAGAACAGAGCCATCAATGGTTGTATAGAGATCGAACTAAATACCAATCGAAAGAAAGTCCAGACATAGAGATTAATAAGTTGAACTAAAGTTTAAATTGCTCTTGGTGAATCGTTTAATAGTGTTTACATGATGCTTCATCGTCCTTGTTAAATAGGTACTACTGTTTTTAATAGCTGAACATTGATTGTGATAGAGTATCAGTGTGGGATTCTTCCACTGATTTGTACGGAGCTGGAAATTGTATTTAAGGTATATAACATGATGACGTTTTCATCATTGTGAAGATAGTGGCTACACTAAGCAGGAAATGTGTGTATCGTTTACAAAATTAGTGTTTTTCTGTATTACAGTCGTACTGTTTTGCGCTGAATGTGCTATGTCGAACTATAAGTTTATAGACAAGCTGTTAATACTATGAATTTTAGATTAACGGCTGTTGGACTCCGCCATTACAATACGGATATTTATTATTAGTTACTTGTAAATATTCCAGAGATGGAACGGCATGTTTAGTAGAGTTTGCTTCCACATTTTATCAGATTACGATTTTTGTTCAAATTACTCCTAACTGTGAAATCAAAATCTTTTCCGAACATTGTTCTATCTCGTATTCTTTGTTTTTACTGGCAATTGCCAGCAGCAAACATTTAACACATATACTGCAAACCCTGTTTGTATCACTTGGCACTCTACCATATCCGTCAGCCAACAGCTGATAGTTACCATCTGATCATTTGGCTGAAATATTCATGTGTAAGGAAGAGCAGACTGAGGTAAACTCTTACCAAAGCAATTACAGCTCAGATCCCAATTGCAATAACGTATGAACCAGGGCAGACCAGATATGTGTATATTCCTCGATCTTTAAACTTCCTGAGTTCAGTGAAGCGAATATTTAGATAGACAGGTTTCTAAGCATCGGGGGTCGGTAACTTTTATGAATGCTTTCTTATTAACTTAATTGTGGAAGTTTTGAAGATCATGTATATTACTTGTCTGGAAAAGAACATAATAACTTGAGAATACTAAAGGGTGGTCGAAGGATCACCTTCGCCTCAAAAATAACACGGTTTATGCTGTGTTTGATGATGATCTGAACGCCCAAGCTGCGAAATTTTACACTGATGAGGCACGTCTGTAAGGACAAAACGGAGCATGTTCCCGTAATATTATAAGTAAGCGGTTGCTGCACTTGTGTGAAGATGCTCGTTGAGTTCTTGCAGGCGTTAACCTTAGACACAACACTCAGTGCAGGATAACAAAGCTCCCAAAAACATCTTATCATCTCTGCGAGCAAATCAATCACATTACGATCAGTTAAAATCAGAGGCTGCACCCAAACCTGCCGCTCGATTTGAAGCACGAGCACGGAGCTTGACAAACCACTGGTATGTGCCAAACTTCGCATACTTTTCAGCGGACTTCCGCAACCACCTTGTGAATGAATAGACACGAAATAGCTGGCGAATCCAGATGATACTAAGGGGTATCAAAGTAGCTAGTGTGATGAATGAGTGAGCGCTCACCGAACAAATTTGAATACCAATATTTGCATATCCAACAGACGTTATTAGCAACTTGCAGGTTTACATGGGACAAATCAGATGGCCAACGTGGACATTGGGGATCCACATATTCACTGTAACACTTACATGTTGCGTACACATTCTGAATGAAAACTAGCACCGTAAGATTCATACACACCTCAAGGCGAAGCTTCGTGCTAGTCTGAAGATTGACCACGAAGCCTGGTAATCCTATCGGGCTTCGGAAAAGAATACAGTTGTTCTGCTCTTGGTAATTATCAGACGTTATTCCTTTTGATGTGAAAAACGGAAGGCAGGATACCTGGTGTATCGTGATCACACTTGTCGACAGTTGGGAGCAGAACCACACTTTCTAAGAGAGTTTGGAGTTTGGGCCAAACATCTAGAAAAGTAGAGCAAGCAACCACACTAGAAATCTTTCTTATCTGCTATTTAACCTCCTGCTCCATGGGCCTTCCCCTTGGATCCATCCTCATGCGCGAAAGTCGGAAGTGAAATAAGACTGTTAATATGGTACAAGGTTGTAGGAACAGTTTGGCATCATCCAGCTATCTTCAAACTCGTGGGTGAAGCTATCGCGTATAAATTGCACGAACTACTTGTTAAGATGTTTGGCAGTAAGTTGCCCCAGTCGATTGAACCCGCCATGATATAGTCACCATGACGTCGTGTTTACTGTGGCGATGGTTTTGAGGAAGCTGCGCTCTTTGCCCTCCATATTACATCCGGTATTTACAATATCCACGGGAAGCACTGCAATTTGGAGCTGAGAGGATTGCGTAGCAATGTGCCCGATTTTTCAAAAGGTGCCTTGAATTACAGTTAGTTCTTGGCACGTGGAACCCGGATAAAATTAGTCTGATTTTCAGTGGTAACAGCTGTTCAAATCCTGCCAATTATAGCCTACCGGAGTCGATCATAGCTCGGACACAAATTTACCCTCTAAAATGACATACCATTATGTCGCCAAAGCAAAACGGAAGCCGTCAGTGACCGTCATGTTTTCCAAATCTACTGAGAATCCGAGGCAGTGGGACAGGAACAGCAAATATTGGAAACAGCGCTGCTGACATTTTATGGTGAATTTACCGAAGCTTTCAATTACTTGACTAACCGAATTCAACATTAAATGTTACAAACACACATAAATTAGATGTCCATCCTAGGATGGATAAAAATGCCTTTTTCAGATGCGGCTGGACGTTCGTGTTTGAAACCCAACATCTGATTCTACTGAGGTGCGTTGCGAGTTTACTCAAGATTCAGTTTTTTGCCTCGCCAATTTTTGGTTTCCATCAACGACCTTAACATTTTCATCAATTCAAAGTTTCCGCATTTGTAAATGACAACAAGACATGGTGGGCTTTCGGTACTCAGAGTGATCTCGATCTGCCCTATGCCAACTTTGAGCTTGCTTTTGAGTGGCTAGGGACAAAGCAACCTTTGTTCAACGCTGTAGGTCACTAGCCTTCTAATGCCTAGCTAAAAGAAGACTACATAATAACAATGTTTCGACTGGAGCGCAATAATAATGTGGTGATGCAAAACAACCTAGGCAATTCGGCGGGGTCCTTGTGGACGTACAAAACCTCGAACTAACCTGTTGATTTTGTATGGATGGCGTTCGAGCTGTTCGCCTGAGATGATAGGCGCATATTTGTGGTCCGATCCAAAAACATTATCCATGTATTTGCAACCCTAGTTAATAAGCGATCTGGTCACATTGGAGAGCCCTGTAACAAAGTGTAACACAAAATGTGAAGCGTTGTTCTACCTGCCATGACATCTGCGAATTAAAATTTGCGAGTGCACAGAGAAACTTGACGTCATCTCCGAAGCAACCTCATACTGACCTTCCGGTCTTAAACATATGTCACGATTTGCGCCATACCCAAATAATTAGTGTAACAAACGCTTGAGGGTTTACCAACTGAAATTAGCCACCATATAGATTCAGCTGGAATGCTTCCGGAACCATATTTCGCTTCCGCGGTGTTAACCATGAAACACTCTTTTAACCATGTCATATCTCAGATAGGAATACCTATGTTTAAATGTGATTCAAAGCTACATTGTTTTAGGTGCCTTACTTGCTTTGACATTTGGTCAAGCAGTGACGACAAAAAGAAAACAACATCATGTTTTCTAACATGTAGGAAAGCAAGGTAAACGGATTTACTTGCGTGTTAGCATGAATATTATGGTGATTCCACGGTTGTGTGATTCACTCTAGTGTCCCATTTTGAACCCATGTAAGTGTTCCTGCTTGATATTCAAGCTTAATGTAAGTTATCCGTAGTAAAGATTGATGCAATTTTTTGTACACAGTGTACATGCTGAATGCTCCCGCAAAGCTGAGACTATCGGTGTCAGCAAGTGATTCAATGAATTTGGTCGCACAATGAAGGTATTTAGTTAACCGAACAAGCAGCGCAACCTGTCAGCTCCACTCCTTCTTCATGACTTTCGGAATCTAGCCACTTGTAATTGTTTGCAGCATTTTTAGCATAACTTACGCATTATCCGTAGGTAATCAGTTTTATGTTGTAAGTTCCAAATATATCGCTACGAATGCATGTGCCGAAAACCATACAAAAATTATTGTGTAGTATTCAGTTTAATGATCAGCATCCAGTATTTGGCATGATAGTTTTACTGCTGTTGATGGCCATGTGGCAGACGAACGATCTAAACTCAAGCTGACAGCTTATCCGGCTGGAACAGGGGTAACCAAACGCTTTCACGGCGAGCAGCATAACCAGAAAAACCGACTGACGCGGGTCGGATAACTATCAAAGTGCATATCTCGGACAACATAATCGCTATGCACTATAATTTGGTGTCGGAAGGCAAACCGACACAAAGCTTAAAGAAACCTCGACAATCTGCATACGGTTTTCTTTTAGTCGCAGCAATAGTAAGGCCTAAAATAAGTGGGATCCGAACAAAAGATGGAGGTTGAATTACCAACTTAAAATCTTTAATTTAAAATGTGGGATATAGGTGAGCAGGTGCCCCTTAGAACACGCGGTTAAATAACACAATAAATAAACCTTTTATTCATCGACGGGTAAAGCATACCCTAACTCATTGGACTGATCCAATTTTACTAACATAAAATGTATGAATCTCCACAATCTGCGCTTATAGCGCCATTCCGTACAATCAAGCTACAGTTGTTTTCCAATTATGTCTTCAAAAGTACACTTGCATAAATTAATGACGTTTTATATAACTTGTGCTTCAATTGTTCGAACAGTCCCAGCATTGTGACACAAAGTTGTGAGGGAATAGAAACACGTTAGTGAGCACGTAGGAATGGGTTTCTTGAGTGATCACTCATATAATAGTTCCAACGATGTGGGCACAATAATTCTACGATAGTGTGTTCGCATATGTAACGAAACTGAGACCACTCATGTTAGTGTTCGAACAGCGTAAGATCACAGAATATGTGGAAGACAGTGTCAAATGTATATTCTATTAATGCGTCCCATGTTCCCTACGTTTTGTCAAGCTACTTCGGGTAATTTGGTGGGTCTGATCAAGCGGTCACCTGCCGTGCTTTGGTCAGCCCTGGCCTAGGAGTTCAATAATTCGTACTCACTGATTTTTCATAAAGCGCAGCTACACTGCATACATGCGCAGTTATGCAAGCAATCCGAATGGTGTCAAAACATTTGTAGCGTTTGTGTATTAAAATAGTTTTTTGATTAAATATAATGGAAACGACCGAGTAATATTGTTGTGGTTTATCCCTGGATTTAGCAACAGCGTTTGTGTATTGTAAATTGCACTCGTGACGTCACTGCGTATGTCAATGAGATGTTGCACCGCTCCTGTACACATGGAACACAGGTCTTTCAGACATGATCAGAAGTGAACACAGCCGCTTTTGCTTTTTTTATCGGCAAATGTAACACTTGTGTCTGCGGTACCGGCCGTTCTCACATCCAACGAACAGAGCCATCATTTCCGCCATGTACGAGTAACTTGACCACTACATTCATGCACTAATAGACCTCGGCTTTTTCAAGTTTTTAGACCATGCACGTGTCTGCTGAACTGTCTACAACTGGTTTAGGATGATCCGCATCTGCTACTATTTTGTTCAAATACGTGAATAAAGACAAACTTGCAACTCGTGATGAGCCATTCTGCACAGCACAGCACGACATGACACAACACACCGGTTTGCAAAGCTCTGAGAGTCTTGCTGGCACCCATGTTACGTGCGTACACAGGTGATATATGCGCGTCCAGAACTCATGGGTTAGTTAGGTCTGAGAACGCAGTGCGATGATGATTAAAGTTAGATTTTTATCCGATAAATTATCTGCATTGCAGACGAAAGCCGATGGGCAAAAGATTAGCGAGAAAAGAATGTCATTAAATGCTCAAATTAACAAAGCCCATTTACTCGGAGTACAGCTTTGCATGCGGCAAATTCAGCTGAACTTATTTTACTTACACCTTCTCCAACTTCATGTCACCCATGCAGTTAATTCGAAACTATTAGGGAGATCGAGGTGAGTGTTTCACTATAAATTGGCATGTTTCATTATTATGACAATTATTCAAAATAGTATCGTATACTACCAATATTATAATGTATTTCTCTGATGTACATTCAAACTTACGAAACTTGGATCCTCATGTAATCAGCACATGTTGCCGACACCATTGCTACACAAGGGTCCAGAATATATTCTTTGCGTGTATACGGGCCTAGTTGATGTATACATCTACCAGCTGACCTTCGCTGTTTGGAAAATCTGACACCATGCTTACCATGATACGTCCATGCAGAAGAGGAAATGCTCAATGCTGAACGGTTGCAATAATTTCCACTAATTCTTTGTTATCCTAAATTCATTATTTCTTGCTTGTCTGCTTATTTTGCGGAGCTCGGTAGTTTGCTTAAAAACATTAGGGCGCCAACCGAATTGACATCGACAGGGCGCTATTATATAGCGGAGCAATGCAATGCAAAGCGTCAGTGAGTGTGAAAATTTGATGGTTTCGGCCTACGAGCCATCATTCGGAACTTGGATTGTTCGAAAAGCGCATGATGGTGGAAATCAGTCTCTTTGTTTCCTACCTCGTACAGTCGATACACATAACTATGCGGTTGACGTCCTCGTTTGACGTGTTTGTCCGGCCTTATGTTCCGTTAGACATATTTAGCTACGTAGTTGTTGCTTTATTCGGTTTTATGGAAATAGAGAGTCTAGTTAAACAAGCCGGCTGGTCAAATTGCCCCCAAAAATGCTACGTTTTCAAGAATTTTTAGATTGCATCGACATTTTACAGTCTAGGATCATTATATTCCTTAGGTCGAAGTGCTGGCCTTCTTGCTCCACATGCATGGAAAATAATAAATGTAGGTCATGTAGCTTAAAATTGTTCTGAATTTGTTGGCACTTGCAGTTTGCAGCTTACGTTGTGAATGACATCATTCTTACTGCGCTGAATGAACTTGTTCGTTGTCTTGAATGCAGTTCTCTAAATATACAGCGGCCTGTGTGCCATTAATATTAGAGTTGGTCACACCAAGCCCGCTGTACGTTCAAACGTAAGTGCTCTTCTTCATTCTTCCTGAGCTTGGCCGTACTACCTTGTGTTTTGCCGCTTCAGAAGTAGCTTTTCTTGCAAGTTTTCTGGTGAGTCAGTTGATGGTTGCTGTGCTAGATGTTTATTCATCATCGCTGCTTATTCGCCCACAAACTGCCGCGATGATTCAGTAAAGAACGAGTTCTACCGCCAACTGACCCAGCTCCTTCGCCACAGAAGAAACACGGACACTGTTGTGCTTGCTGGGGACCTGAACGCACAAGTTGGAAAGTTGTCCACGGATGAACTGCATCTGGGCGGTCAACATGGTGTAGGCTCCCATAATGATAACGGTGAGCGGTTACTTCATTTGTGTGAAGATGCTCGCTTATTTCTTGCGAGCACTAATTTCCGACAAAGCACCCGCCGATGGGTGACTTGGCGCCCACCAGCCTCGAACCAGCCTTGGACGCATATAGACCACATTGCGATAAGTTACCGCTAGAGAGGCTGCATCCAGAATTGTCGCTCGATTTGGAGCACATGTGTGGACACCGATCATGCACTTGTATGTGCTGACATGCGGATGCCTTTTGGCGGACGCCCACGACGACTCTGTAAGCGCATTGACACCAGCCAACTGACAAAGCCAGCTGTTCTGAATGCGTATCGAATTACGCTGTCATGCGAGTTGAGTAAGCGTTCACAGGAGACAATTGATGATCACTGGTCACATGTTCGCCAGACCCTACTAGCAGCAGCCAAATCCTCATGTGGTATGTCTAATAGTCAACATGGACATTGGGTCTCTTCGCAGTCTCTGGAACTCATCTACGCTCGCCGGCATATCCCGGCTGGAAGCGAGCACAATGAAACACGAAAAGATCTCCGGCAAAACTCCGTGCTAGCCTGAAGAGAGACCGCGAATCCTGGTGGTCTCACCGTGCGTCAGAGATGGAAATGGCCGCTGCCCTTAGCAACCATCGTAAGTTATTCCGTCTGATACGGGAAACGGGCAGCAGGAGACCTGGTGTTGGTGAAACTATAAGTGACGAGAATGGACAGCCTATCCACAATTTGTCAAAACGTCTGGAGCGTTAGGCTGAGCATTTTGAAAAGCAATTTAATCGGCTAGAATTGTTCGATTCGCCGGTCACTGATCGCCCTGCTCCGTGGGCTGTCCCTTTGGATCCACCCTCTCGCTCAGAAGTCGAACGTCAGATCGGACTGCTGAAGTTGAACAAAGCCGCGGGACCAGATGATCTTCCTCCAGCTCTTTTCAAATTCGGAGGCTCTGCTCTTGTTGATGTTTTGGATGAATTACTAGTGAAACTGTGGGAGCAGGAGATTGTCCAAACGGACTGGAGCCGCTCCGTTATTGTTCCCATCTTCAAACGCGGCTCGCGCTCGGAATGCGGCAACCATAGAGGAAGCAGCCTGGTCTCCATCGCCTCCAAATTACTCGCCTCCATAATTCTTTACAGGCTGACTGGCGCTTGTGAAAGCCAGATTGGTGAGGAGCAAGCCGCGTTTCGTACTGGTCGTGGCTGCATCGACCACACCTTCACCTTACGTCATTTGTTGGAGCACGGTCACACATATTGGCGGCCCGCCATTGTCGTGTTCCTCGACATCAAAGGTGCCTTCGATTCAGTTGATCGATGTGCCATTTGGAATTGTCTACTCAAGCATTATATGCGCGTAGCACGGGCAGAGTGAGGGCTTACGGCAAGCTGTCGCCACCCTTCAATATCTCCAGCGGTGTGAGACAAGGATGCCCGCTGTCACCTTTCCTATTCAACTTCGCTATTGACGAAGTCATGGAGATTGCATTTACTGGACATGACTTAGAAGGTGTGGAGCTACTCCCAGGAGAACGAATTTTGATTTAGAGTACGCAGACAACAGCACCCTTTACCTGTGACAGCTCCCAGGCGTGCCAAGCCGCGCTGGACATATTAGCACTGGCTGTCAGTCGCTTCGGACTTTGCTTTGCACCACCGAAGTGCAAAGCGTTCCTCCAAGATTGGCAGGGATCGCCCCCTGTGCAGACCCTTGGTGGGGATCAGCTAGAAGTCGTTCAGAAATTCAATTACCTGGGAAGTTGTATCAGCGCCCTTGAGATCGAAGCCGAAATCACGAACCGTATAGCGAAAGCTCGAAGTGCTTTTGCTAAACTTCGCCACCTATGGCGACGGCGCAACAATACTCTCGCCCTGAAGGGTAGAGTGTACAATGCAGCGGTACGTTCGAACTTCCTGTACGGTTGCGAAACCTGGCCCCTAAGATCGACGGACATGAAGAGGCTACTTACGTTCGACCATCGGTGCCTTCGCAGTTTGGCTCACGTCTGGTGGGAGCACCGCGTCAGTAACGAGCGTGTTCGACGCCTTGTTTACGGCCCAAGAAAAGGGCATGAACCGCTCAGCACCGTTATTTCCCGCACCAGGCTCCGATGGCTGGGCCACGTGTTGCGCATGCCAGCCCACCGACTCCCTCGACGTGCGTTGTTTGCTCACCGGGGATGTGGGTGGAAGAAGAGGAGAGGTGGCCAAGCGATGACTTGGTCCAGAGGAATGAAGTCCCTCACTTCGGAGCTAGCCTCGGTTGGAGCTTCACGGCTCCCTGGTTGGGGTCCAAAAGACGGTGAACACGTTTGGCTGGATACACTTGCTGACATGGCAAGGAGCCGATCTCAGTGGCGTTCCTGCTGTGAGTTCCTTTGTCCCTCCCCATACATTTTAGCCTCCCCCACCATCTACGATCTTATTTCGTAGGTTAAAACCTAATTAATTTTTTTTGTTTTTACCTAGTAGCGGACTAGTAGCATACCGGAACGATGCCTATCCGTTGCTGGTAGCTCAGCTGGCATGCAACTGTCGTGTTTATTTTTCTTTTATGTATTGTATGTATGTATGTATTTCCTTTATGTATTGCGGTACAATAGCGGTGGTGTTTCACCACCTCTAGCTGACATGTATAATGATGACGATGATGATGATGATGACGTGAGACTCCTTCTGGTACAAACGTTGTTAATATTTGCTGTAAATATTTCTACTTACCAGTACATCCAATAATGATAATTCGTTGTACATTTCAGGTTCATGGTTAAATAGATAAAACAGGCAGCCGAGTTAGGATGTCTGGTAAAACTAATGTAGGAGTTGGTATTGTTCCAGCATCAACCATATCTTATCTGTGTTACACAGATTCATGTCGTTGGAATGCCTATCTCAAAGGAGTGTTTTGGACTCATGAATTTGAGCGCAGAAAACTCACAGAGCTGCTTGGATTTACATGCTTTTCACTTATATTGTAGACAAGGTTCTGGGTGATATTTTTGAGATGCCGGATGTATCACATAACGGTAAATTATTTACTAATTTATCTTAAGATCAGGGCCACTGTGGTAGTTAAAGATCCAAGCGTTCACTTGTGGGCATATAAATGCAAGCAGTCTGAAAGGTGCACGCTTTTGGCTGTTCCTGGATTTTGTTCGTTGATATTTATTGTGGATATTGCTGATGGTATTTCCTTTTATCTACTTAGCCAAAAGACATAAGATAATATTAATTGTAGCGGATTATTGTATCAATGCTTTGTTTGGATTTTTAGCTGATGCCGTAATAACATTTTGCGAAGGCTTTTGCGCCTAAAAATAATAAGAATATGGCTCGGTTATACAAGGCATGCCCTGTTCGACATGGTTATGTTATTGCAATTGTTATGCATAATTTGACGGCATATTCCATAACTCAGGCAGAAATGAAGAACCTTTTTGGTCCTCCAGGAGTTGGCATTTCAAATCTTTTTTTGGCGGACAATATGTCGTATTGTCCTAAAGGAGATCACCTTGTATAAACAAAACCGAGTATTCATTTCATTGGGCAAAATATTAGAAGCAATTTGAATGCTAAACAGGATGCACTTTAAATAAAACGTCTGATGTAGGCAGATCATTTACCATACCTTTTGAGGTACTAGCAATATTGGTGAAAGACAAAAATTTTTATTATTTTCAATTCAGCAACTTTAGATTTGGGCGGACGCAGAAAATGTAAGAGTTATCTGTTGTGTGTGAGGTGAAAATGGCTGGCACTTGTCAACTGGTGCAAGTATTTTGGTATATCTTTAAGCTAGGCGTAAGCAAGTAAGAATAAAACAGGGAGAAATGTAGGAAATAATGATGAAGGTGTTAGAAGGAGAAACGGTTAGCGTCACCCTACTGCTTGATACGTTTACGTGAGAGCAACATGAGAAGCATAGAGCACTATGAAAAGAACAAGTGCTAAAAGCTAATGCATATATTTGCTTTTAGCTGCATCACGGGAAAAGGTGCTCTTCACCAATCCCAAAGTACCCATTTGTTAGGATGAATCAAGTGTAGCAGAATCTTAGAAAAGAATAATTTTTGTTAAATTGCATCAGACCCAAGCATTACATGATGGCAAGAAAGTGCTAAATGTGCCGGATGAGGCTGCACATTGATCAGAATGTTTAATCGCGTTAAGAACGAATCAATACGTCACTGGATCACTGTAGGTAGCATAGTATGTACAGGGGAAATCATATCCGAAGACGTAGGATACGGTAAAATAAAGGACGTACAAACTTCTTTGTGCGCATAATTTTGAAATGAGTTGGAGAATGTAGATCGATTCTGCAATACAAAAGATTTGCTTTCGGAATTCGGGCGGAAATCGTTAAGGAATAGTATAGATGACTATGAAATCGTTTTCCATCCCTGCGTGACTACAATCTGGAATGAGAGACAATACGGATCCAGTACTAGACCCTACTTCGCCTTTGTAAAACCACTTCGAGACATGTTCGCGATTTCTATGAGATAGACGGCTCGTGCTACGACCCACTTATCGTACACCACAAGAGCGCCACTAAATGCAAATAAATGCATTTTATAAAATACTATGCGTAGACGAGCATAGAAATATTTCTATTCAAACGCGCCTTCCAGGCAATTGGATGGGGCAGGATGGATATATATATATATATGTATATATAAATATGTATATATTCACCAGCCCCGATGCACTTTTTAAATGAAGAAATGTTTTATTTCATCAAAACGGCTATTTAGAGACAGACTGTCATAAAATTTCTTCAGTCATAGGATATGGTGTATGAGTCAGTAACTCAAAACGCAAACATAATTCATGAGTCCGCTTATATGAAATATAAATATATACAAATGTATGAGACAAAATACACAAAAACATGAAGTAGAGTAATTCATGTTTCAAGGGTTTTGATTAACCTACCTAAATTACTCTATATATATTAGTAAGATAAATTGAAGCACACGTTGTGTGGATGGATTGCGACGCGAAATTTTAAAGTGGACCGCGATTCCTATTGAAGTGAACCTTGGCCATTCGACCACTAGGACCGCAGCTGATGAAGCAGCAGCAACTTGGGTGTTGCCCGCCTGAGACCACTGCACTCCATGACGCGTTTCGAGGTTATTTCCTCTCATCAGATAGAGATAGCAGGCATCGAACCCGGGACCATTGAGATGTTAGTTGTGACCGCCACCCCTAAGCCACCGGGTCCCGGCGGGCAAAGCTTGGCACAACGGCAAATAACAGATTGGAAAGTGAATTTGAAGTACACGTTGTGTGGATGGATTGCGACGCGCAATCTCAAAGTAGACCGCGATTCCCATTGAAGTGAACCTTGGCCATTCGATCACTAGGACCGTAGCTGATGAAGCAGCAGCAAATTGGGTGTTGCCCGCCTGAGACCACTGCACCCCATGACGCGTTTCGAGGTTATTTCCTCTCATCAGATAGAGATAGCAGGCATCGAACCCGGGACCATTGAGATGTTAGTTGTGACCGCCACCCCTAAGCCACCGGGTCCCGGCGGGCAAAGCTTGGCACAACGGCAAATAACAGATTGGAAAGTGAATTTGAAGTACACGTTGTGTGGATGGATTGCGACGCGCAATCTCAAAGTAGACCGCGATCCCATTGAAGTGAACCTTTGGCAGTGAAAACGCTCGACTAAACAGTTAGCAGACGAATGACATGTTGCGGTTGATAAAAGCGATTGTCCAAGTATGCGGTTTCGGTGGCGAAAAGGTGCACGATTACCTCGGGTTTCTATAGCGTGGTGATTTTGACGGGATTACCAAACAAG
>CALYDF020004896.1:0-14915 GCA_944474145.2 Dicrocoelium dendriticum | reverse complement strand
CAAGTTGTTTGTGAAGCTATTTTCGGCATTCGTCCGACCCCACCTGGAATATTGTATCAGGCTTGTCCACCATGTCTTAACCGAGACAAAATGGACTTGGAGAGGGTGTTACGAGTGGGCACTCGGTTAGTGCAGGGTCTACGGGGACAGACGTATCCTGAACGCTTGCTCAGTTTGGGGATGTACTCCATGCACTACCGAAGGATAAGAGGGGACCTGATTCTCACTTATCGTATTTGACGGGTAAGATTGGCCCGGACTTGTCAGGGCTTTTTAGTCCCGCTACTTTACCTAGTCTCCGCGGTCACCCACTGGAACTGCATAAACCACGGTCTGATAGGATTAGGACGGAAACTCGTCTATCGCGCCGAGTTATAGATCGCTGGAATTCGCTCCAGATCACGTGGTTAGGGAACCTACGGTTAAGGGTTTTGCGCGCCAGCTCGATGCTCTTGGGTGGCAACAGCAAACCTTTCCTTTTTCCTAGCTGACTCACCTTCATTTTTCAGTTCTTTTTTTATTGACTCAAATATCTTGGTATTCCACTTGCTTAGCTCTTACCACTTTCTCTTTTGCCTCCTGCGTTTACTTTTTTTCTCTTTCTTACTTCACGTAACCGACCCAGCAGGGACTGCTAGGGCAGGATACGTGGGCATTAATTGGTTGGACAGGGTGTGATGCGGTCTTTGTTTTAGGTCCATCAGTATTTCAAAGTTCGCCAACTCCTGGTTCAACGATCCACCTAGAAGGATAAGAACACTCACGGGCTAATCCTATCGTTCTAGTCCGCTTGAACTTGAAGGACTGAGGTACGGAGTCTCATTAATGGAGGATCCAATAGATTTCATCCGCTCGGGCTTGTTAGCGAGTCACGGACCTGTTTAAAGTGGAAAATGAGCAGGATTGAATTAACTTATACACCGTTTTAAAATGCCACGCCCAAAGGCAAAACAGGGGTGTAAACGGGATTAAATGGGGAACAACCGCATAAAATTACCAAGTAAGCGTTCAAGGAGACGCCCCCCCCCCACTATCTGCGTGAAGTAACTCTTTAATTCGATCAAGGGTATTTTGGATCAGAAAGAAAAATTGACAAATAGTCAAGAGATTGCCACTTTCACGTGTGTAGATTTAAACACCGTGTTTCCACAAATGTTAGCTAAAAATAGAACGTCTCAGTATATTATGCAAGCCAAAATCCTGAGTTACCGGTAGACCTAGGTGTCGTTCATTGAGTTCATTGAGTTGTAGAGAGCAGGAGAGAAATCCCTTGTCAGCCCCATCGATTCTGTGTCATACTGGGTTTGATGCGTGTCGTTGTGTTACGACGTTCCTCGAGGGTTCGTCGTAATTGCTGTGACAGCCGCAAGATTCCAGCATTTTCAGCGAATGTATGTCTAGCAGCCGCTTGAAACTTTCCTCGGATGGAGCGTCTGCAATTGCTTCCGGTAAGCTGTTCCAGTCATTCACCACTCTAGTGGATAGGGTGACGTCCTTGCGAATTTTGTGTCTTCTTTGCTTAAAGAGATTCCATGTGTGCCCTCGGGTGGAACAGTCAGTGTTGGGCCGGAAGAATTGTTGTAACTCACTTCCAAGTTCCCCTCGGAGGATGCGTCTAGTGTAGATGAGGTCACCCCGGCGACGGCGGAGCTCGAGGGAGAACAGATTTAGCTTCTGGAGTCGAATGGGGTACGGGAGATCACGTAGCCCCAGAACAGCTTTTGATGCACGTCTCTGAACCTTTTCCAGCACAGCGCTTTCAAACTTTGAAAGCGGATAGCTAGCTGGTAGGCCATATTCTAAGACTGGACGGACGTACGAAGTGAACAACGGTCGAAAAATCTCGGGAGTCATTCGAGCGAATGATCTTCTTAAGGCACCTACCAGTCTCCTTCCAGTGGCCACCTTCTTTAACGTGTCCTGCGTCGTTCTAAGGTCAGAAGTCACGATAACCCCGAGATCTCTCTCGTGGGTGGTATTCCTAAGGAGAAACCCACCAATGTGGTATGCACCGTAAGGTTCGGTGCCACCCATTGGGAGAACAGCGCATTTATCTCGGTTTACTGGCAGTTCCCACTTGATGGACCATTCGTGTAGCTGGTCTAGAGCCCCTTGTAATCTATCCACATCCTCAATGCTGGATACTGTTGACCAAAGTTTGAGGTCATCGGCGTAGATCAAGCAGTCGGTTTGTAGCGCAGTCGGTAGATCGTTAATGTATAGTTTGAAGAGCTCTGGTCCAAGCACTGATCCTTGGGGAATGCCACTAGTCATGGGCACTGGAGCAGAGAGGGTTTGGTTCACTTGTACGCGCATTGTCCTACCCCTTAAGAAATCGGCAATCCAGGAGAGAAGATTTCCTGTAATGCCAATTCCCTGGAGTTTATGTAGCAGTCGTACGTGTGGAACCTTATCAAAGGCTTTGCTAAAGTCAATGAATATTACGTCGACCCGTTTTCGTGTATCTATGGCTTCTGCCCATGTTTCCCTGGCGATGAGTAAGTTAGTGATGCATGAGCGTGCTCTCCGGAATCCATGTTGAGCAGGTGTGATGAGGTTTAGATGCTCACAGTGTAGCTGGAGAGCGCACTTGACTATCCGTTCCATATTTTTGCATACGACTGACGTCAGACATATTGGCCGGTAGTTGGCCGGGTCTTGTTTGTTTCCCCCCTTGTATTTGGGCAGGACGGTGCCTGCTTTCCAGCCTGTGGGTAGGCAGCCGACTTCGAGGGATTGCCGAAACACTTGGCAGAGAGGGACGGCGACGTACTCAGCTATCGTTTTGAGGAAACTGGGATGCAATCCGTCCGGGCCTGGGGAGGAGTTCGGGTCCAGTTCGAGAAGTAGCTTAGTGACTACTTCGGGGTTAATTTCAACTTCGTCCATAGAGGAGTGGTGTGCAGGCAAACAGTTGTTGAGCAATGGTGACTCCACTGAGTAGACCGAGGAATATTGCGCAGCCAATAGATTTGCTTTTTCATCATCACCGTAGAGGACGGTACCTTCCTTAAAAGAGGATAGAGCGGGGATTCCACTACCAGTTTTGGCATTTCGCTTCAAGTAGGCAAAAAGTTTCTTGGGACAGTTTTGGGAGTCCATGGCCAGTCTATGTTCATATTGTAGTCTTTTGTCTCGTTTTCTCAGGGTGCATAGGTTTCTGACAGTTTTGTACTCTAAGTAGCTTGATGTCTGTCCTGTGCTTTTGAAATGATCCCATAGTTTTCGACGTTTTTTCATTAGGGATCTTACTTCTTTATCAATCCATGGGGGTCCTTTGGATGGTGGTCTGCTCTTGCAGTTTGGAACAAACTGTTCAACGAGCCGCATCATCATAGATCGTAGGCGTTCCCATGCGTCATCAAGCTCTAAGGATTGCGGGATACTCCAGTCCATGTTACTTGCAGTCGTTCTTAATCTGGGCCGGTCAGTACGCCAGAAATTTCGACGCAGTGTCCCCTGATCGTGGATTGTGAGGCGTCGTGTCCACGAAAAGGAGACTGTACACTGATCACTCGTACCAAGAGGTTGGAGGATCGTTAGATCTGAGACATCAGATGGTGTCGAGGTGAGAACCAGGTCGAGAATGTTTGGTGTCTGACCAGGGATCATTCGCGTTGGTGTCAGGACATGCTGTGTCAGGTTGCACTCATGAACGGTATCAAGGAGAGCAACTTCAAAGGAGTCAGGTGAGAGATCACTGTGAAGTAGGTCCCAGATCACGTTGGGGGCGTTGAAGTCCCCCATAAGGAGACAATTTGTTCCTCTGCTGTTGGTTCGCACGGAACGTAGTAAGTGTGAGCCAAGTGCTGCAGGGGCTCTGTAGACCACCCCGACCATCAGCGACTGGTATCCGTCATGAATTCGGCACCAGAGCATTTCCGACATATCATCCTTGTCACAGTCGGGTTCGACGATGTGGGCCTTGAGGTAGTTCTTTGTGTAGAGGATTACTCCGCCTCCAGACCTCCCACCAAAGCGATCGCATCGAAGTAGCTGATATCCTGAAACATGAACCTCCGAGTCAGATATGTCAGATGAAAGCCAGGTTTCGGTGAACGCCATTAGGTCCGGTTGCTGTTCAGTGATAAGGAGTGGAATCTCATCTAGCTTGTTTCTGAGACTGCGCACATTTGCGAGTATTACCCGTAGTCCATTCTTTATGTTTGAGGTCCTGGAAGAAGGAGGATTGGCCTCCATCGAGCTCTCTGAATTTTCTTGACTACGCGAAAATCCACTATGTGTAGATCTGTTTCTCCATTTGCGCGTCGAGTTCGCAGCTCGCAGACAGCTTGCCTCATTCGGACTCGGTCCTCCGGGGGGAGGTCTTTCAGAACGTAGAAGGTTTCTCCCTTGAGGCGCGGGGTCCGTCTCAGGATGCGTTGGCATTCTTCTTCATCCTGACAGACGATTTTCAGAGGACGAAACTTGGCTGGGTCCTCTTGTTTTCTGCCAAGACGAAAAGCAGAGATTAGGTTTATTCCTTGCTCATGCTCATCAAACAACATGGAGACCATTCGTTTGAGGAAGGCTTGGTCGTCGAGCATCCTTTCAGCTGGAGTCTCTTTGTTGGATTCTGGGACGTTTGTAATTATCAGGCAGCGGTTACGAACAGGCCGCTTGTCTCGTTCCGGTGATGCTGGCTTTGGTGGACATTTCTTTTCTCTGACAAGTTCCTCAAGTTGCGCTACTCTATTTAAGACGAGCTTTAGTTCCACGTTTTTGGTGTTTGATTTTATCTTGGGTCGTGAGGAAATCTTCTTTGAGGCCTTGTTCTCAGCTATGGTTGTCCTTGTTTTTGCCGAGGTGCTAGCGCTCGCGACTGCGGCATAGGACTTGGGCTTATGCATAAGTCCATTCCCGTTCTCACTGGGCAACGGTGTTAAGTCCAGCGTGGTGGACGACGCGCGGCTTCGTTTCCCTTTCGGTGTAGAATACCCAGACGACGTCAGACACACTGCAGAGTTAGGTGTCTCGCTGTCCGAGTTAGAGACGGCTTGCGCGGAAGCAGTATGTACGTTGAAATGGTTCGTCCGAAGTTGCTTGTCGCTGACCAATGTTAGACACGAATCGCAGTGAAAGTTGATGCCTTTAGAGGTAGTGCGCTGAAGACATTGGTAAAGATCATTATCAAAGGTACAGCCGTCGCAACGAGACTGGACCTTAACGTGGTGCGACGGTTTGCGTACCTCATTGACCCATTGAGCTATACTGGGTGATGCCTCCGAGCATCTTGAGAGCTACTCCTACCAGGTTGGTCAATGGTGAGAGGTCAGACAAACTCAGTCTCCTGGTCCTCCAGGTTGGGGTTTGAAATGGGATGGCGTCCATTTCTGTAAAACTAAATCACTGCCACCCCGCTGCCTTGCGGGCAGGCTTTTGAGCCAAAGGCTTTGGATGAGGACCCTAATCGTTCTCCTGTCTAGGTCTGGGCGCCCTGGCAGTATCCCAGCCCACATACAACCATGACATTTTCTTCAAACATAAACTTCATCCTGCATCGGCCGTCGCGCAGATTATCAAGGGTCGCCTTATCTGCTGCATACAGCAGGGCGGATAAGCGAAAGCATGCTACTGCTGGCGCCTCCCTTCTTTCTTTTCCACCTTTTTCTCTTACTCCCATCCCGGCCCCCATTACTAACCTTCCTTCTATAATTCCCAGCTTAATTGACAGCAACCGAAGTGCTACTGGAGTAGAACCATCTGCAGCCACCATCCCACAGCACCTATCGGACGCCTATCGGCAAAAGTCCCTTATAAGACCACGCTGTCCCGTTTCCATGGCGACCTTCAACGTCCGCACTCTAAGACAAACAGGTCAGCAGGCTGCACTCGCACGCACCTTGGACACACTGGGTGTTGATGTGTGTTGTGTGTCCGAAACTAGGATAAATGACCCTAACGGGGTTATTGAATTGACTGCACCCGGCTTATCCTCTCGTTATTGGTTGCACACATCCGGAGACGCCGATGCGGCACTCACCGGTCAAGCTGGTGTAGGTATCATTCTCAGCTCCAAGGCTGAGTTATCGTTGGTTGATTGGATTCCGGTGAACAGTCGTTTATGTGCAGCCCGTTTGACGACATCAGCTAAGGTGAATTCGCGAAGTAAAACAAAACGCTGTTTGTTTGTGATTTCTGCTTATGCTTCCACGGACTGCAGTTCTAATGCAGTCAAGGACACTTTCTATCACGAACTGAACACGCTGCTACGCAGTGCTACTAGTTCAGATATTATAGTACTTGCAGGGGATATGAACGCACAAGTAGGGCGTCTGAGCTCTTCAGAAGCTCAGCTGGGTGGTAAGTATGGACTTAACTCCGAACGGACTGACAACGGCGAGCGTCTGCTGCAACTGTGTGCGGAGCACCAGTTGTTTCTTACTAGCACCGCTTTTAGACACAGTGGGCGTCGAAGTGCCACTTGGCGTCCACCTGTAGCTGGTCAGCGATGGACCCAAATTGACCACATAGCCATAAGTTACAGGTGGCGCGGTTCCATTCTGGATTGCCGCTCGTACTGGAGTACCTGTGTCGACTCTGACCATGCCTTGGTGCGCTGTCGTTTCTCCATGAACTTTACCGGAAGGCGCACACAGCGTCTCCCCCGATTGGCAACGGAGAAATTGTCCCAGCCCTCTGTCAGGCAAGCCTATCAAGAAGCACTGCATAGCGAACTCTCGCTGTCTTGTCCTAATGATACTGAACTTCAGTGGAATAAGATCTCGGCCACTATGCACGACGCAGGCGCATCTGCTTGTGGCACTATCAGTCGTCATCGCACCAGTCACTGGATATCCGAGAGGTCCGTGAACCTTTTGGAAGCTAGAAGGCACCTCCCGGCTGGTTCTGAACACAATGTGACCAGACGGGCTATTAGGCGTGAACTAAAGCGGAGCCTACGTGCTGACAAGGAAGCCTGGTGGACCAGTCGGGCTCAAGAAATGGAGGAGGCAGGAGCAGTAGGCAATTACCGGAAGCTCTTCCAGCTAATACGCACCACTGGTCCGAGAAAACCAGGTGTCAGTGAGACAATCAGGGACAGCGCGGGTGCGCTGATACACAATAAGCAGCGCCGTATGGCTCGTTGGGCTGAGCACTTTGAACATCAGTTCAGCTGGCCCCCTGCTCCCGGACCTCTTCCTACTCAGGTGATGCAGGACGAGCCATGGACGGTTAGTTTAGAGCCTCCGTCGGAGGCCGAAGTCCGAAACGCGATCACAGCCCTTAATCGTTTTCGTGTCGCTGGCCCGGATTCCCTACCACCTGCACTATTTAAGGATGGTGGTGAGGTCCTCTGCAAAGCACTGACCTCCCTATTCGAACGTATCTGGAACGAAGAGTGTGCCGGCTACTTGGAGCGAATCGATTATAGTGGCAATATACAAGAAGGGCAGTCGCACAGATTGTGCGAACCACAGGGGTATTAGCCTAACGCCAGTTGTGACAAAATTACTGGCCTCGATTATCGTTCGTCGCCTCACTGCAGAACGGGAATCTCGGATTAGAGAAGAGCAGGCCGGTTTTCGCCCAGGACGTGGCTGTATAGACCATATATTTACTTTGCGGCAGGTGCTAGAGCAGCGCCACGCATACCGCAGACCGACAATAGCTGTGTTCCTCGATTTCAAGAGTGCGTTCGATTCAGTCGATCGATCGATTCTGTTCGAAATACTTGCGCGGAAAGGTGTTCCCACGAAATATGTGAACATCCTTCGTGCTCTATACTCGAACACTAGAGGCCGCGTCAGGATCTATGGTGCCCTATCGGATAGCTTTTCGACTACAAGTGGCGTTCGACAGGGTTGCCCGATTTCCCCGTTTTTGTTCAATTTCGTCGTGGATTCTATCATAGAGTGTTCCCTTGCGGAATCTCACGATGTAGGCGTTGAAGTGCTGCCTGGTGAACGGTTAGTTGATCTAGATTATGCGGACGATATCGTCTTGCTTTTCGACAATGTCGAGGCGGCACAATCAACCCTGAATAGCCTATCCAGAGTGGTCCCATTATTTGGTATGCACTTCGCACCTTCAAAGTGCAAAGTGTTGCTGCAGGACCACCAGCCACTCGATGACCCCTTGACGCTTGCTAACGAGGAACTCGATGTGGTTGATCAATTCACTTATCTTGGCAGCTGCATCAGCAATGATGGGCGCATAGAAACTGACGTTAGCTCACGCATTGCAAAGGCCAGAGCTGCCTTCTTGAACCTGCGTCATCTTTGGCGACAGAAGGGAGTTTCCCTCCGTCTGAAAGGCCGTGTATACAAGGCCACAGTGAGGGCCGTTCTGCTCTATGGTAGTGAAACTTGGCCCCTTCGGTCTGAAGATCTGAGGCGCCTTCAAGTCTTTGATCATCGTTGTTTGCGAAGCATTGCTGGTGTCGGATGGCACCAGCGTGTCCGCAACGATGATGTGCGTAGGCGAGTACTAGGGGGTGATGATCATGCTAGCTCCCTAGAACAACAGATAGCACTGAATAAGTTACGTTGGCTCGGGCACGTGCTACGCATGCCTGGTCACCGCTTACCTAGGAGGGCCTTGTTCAGTCTACCAGGTGTCGGATGGCGCAAGGCTCGAGGTGGACAGAAGTTGACTTGGCAGCGGGAAATGAAGTCACTGACGACCAAACTGGGTGCCGTTGGTCCGTCTCGCCTTCCGGGTTGGAGTCCACGTGACTCACCTTGTGCTTGGCTCGAGACTTTACAGGACATGGCTCGCAACCGACACCAGTGGCGCGTCTGCTGCCGTCTCCTAATCGGATTGTCTGTTTAAAGTGTGTTTGGTGCTGAGTTATCTGCTGGGTAATGGCTGATTATGACGCGTGGCAGTGAAAGCCGCAAGGAAGCTGTCTCGCCGATGCCGCCTTATCTTTGCACGACAGCCAGCTGTTTGTGACGGTATGTTGTTAACACAAGGTGTAGGCGCCTTGACCCTGAATGTTTGCTTAGGGCATTAAGGTTTTCAGGTAAGTCCCCTTTCTCTCCCTCTTATTCTTTATTTCATAGGTCCTCATGGTTGTATGGCAGCGAAGCATCAGTTCAAATGGCTGATGTACTGCTGTTGATGATGATGAATGTTACAGCAGACTATATGCATCCATCTGTCGCACAGTGCGCATTGGACGGCCTTTGAACGTGAGGTGACACCCTTCCCACAGTCCACGCACATGGATGTCATATCTCCCAAAAGAAAAATTTGACTAAAGTCAAATTTCGTCAAAAGTGTCTATTCAAACACTTTTCTTCACGAGAATTTCACCTAAAAGGCTCGAAAGTATAGCACGTCAGAAAGAGAAGTTACCGCGTGGTACTCTTCGACAACATTCCTCGGCTTTGCATTCTGGTGACAACTGTAAGAATGCCGCTAGTAGGGGTTTCAGAATGTTGTGGTTAATACGCCGTTCTTTCGGGGTCTTAACTGCCGACATATTTGTGAAGCTGTTCTCAGCTTTCATCCGACCCCATCTGGAATACTGCGTCCAGGCTTGCCCGCCCTGCCTTGTTCGGGACAAAATGGAGGTTGAGAGGGTTTTGAAAGTAGGTACCAAATTGGTCGATGGGTTACGGGGGCAATCGTACCCCGAGCGTCTACTTAGCTTGGGTATGTATTCAATGCACTACCGACGGCTTCGAGGAGACCTAATCTTTACCGCATTTTAACAGGGAAGGTTGGACCGGACTTGAGCTGGCTATTTAGCCCGGCTAGGTTGCCTTGTCTTCGCGGTCATCCCATGAAGCTGCACAAGCCGCGTTCTGACCGGAGCAGGGCGGAAACTCGGTTATCGCGTAGAGTTGTCGAGCGCTGGAACTCGCTTCCAGAAAGTGTAATCAGTGAAGCTACAGTTAAGGGTTTCGAGCGTCAGTTAGACGCTCTTGGGTGGCAACACGAAACCTTTCCCTTCTTCTGACCATATCCATCTTCAAACTTTAAGTTCTTATTCTGTCATTCTCTTTGGTGTTATCCTTCATTTTCATGACTTTCATTCCCCTTTATCTTCCATTTACTTTCTACTTCTTTCTTACTTCACGTAACCTACACAGCGCGGACTGCTAGTGCAGGGAATGTGGGCAGTAATTTTTTGACCAGGGTTTGTTTCAGGTGTTTCGTTTTAGATCTATCAAAAACTAGCACCTTATCATTTCCTGGCTCAACGGTTTGCTCAAGAAGGAACACTCAAGGGATTTTCCTATCGTTCCAGTCCATCTGAATCTGAATCTGAACGGAACACAAAGTCCCTCCAGGCCAAATTTTCATGTCAAAAATTAGCCACTCTCGTCTCCATCCAGTGGTGGTGCGTCTGCAAGACACCTCTTGTGGTTGCATCCCGTGCAAAATAGCCCAGTCAATTTCTGGACGGTTGTTCAAGATAGTGTGTGACCCGGTAGCCAAAGGGGTAGAGGTTTCGGCTACTTTTCCAGTGGTCGCGGGATCGAGGCCTGCTGTCTCCACCTGATGAAACGAAATTACATCGAAACGCGTCGTGGTTGTGCACTGTTTCGGCCGCTCTCCCAAGGGAACACATCTTGGATGACATCAAGTGGCTGAAACTGTGTGTTAGCAAGCTGCTTCCACTTGACTTCCCTGGTGTCACTGCCAGAAAACTGACCAGATTGGGGAACGTCCATATCGCTACGCCAAATCCACGACTCCGACTACTTCGCGTAGTCCTTTCTACCCCGGAGGAACGCAAATCATTACTGCGGTTTGCGTTCAAACTTAAGGGTAGTGGTGTCAGCCTTCAGCCGGACCTACCAGTGGCAGATAGACTGAAGTTAAAGGAGGCTATCAAAGACCTCAAAACTAGACGGGCGGCTAGTGAGCAAGGCCTCCGTCTGGTGGGTTTTCAGGTGGTCAGCCGGAAGTTACTTTCCGCCCTATCAGAACCAATCCTGATGGCGCACTACCCAGGGATCGTCGTGCCGACTTCCTTGAGGTAGTACTTAGCAACGTGCGTAGCCTAAGAAACAAGGTGCACGAGTTGGGTCTACTTGTAGACAAATCTCATCCCGACATACTTGGTTTCACTGAAATGTGGTTGTCTCCGGATATCACGGACGGTGAGGTATATTTACCTGGCTACGCGCTGCTTATAACTGATCGCTCCGTTGGTCGCCAAGGCGGAGGCGTTATACTGTATGTGAGCTGTAACTTAGATGTGTTGAGGACCTGCACATTCCAGTCTTCGGATCAGACTGTTGAAGCCCTATCGGCTGTTTTGTGCACTTCCTCTACCCAGTTTACAGTTATAGTGATATACAGAAGTCCTGGAAGTTCTTCCAGGGGGATGCTTGACTTTGTTCGCACTCAGTCTGCGAATAAGTGTTTAGTTCTAGGGGATTTCAACCTCCTGGAAGTCTGTTGGGCCGATCTTTCTTGCAATTCGGCATTAGGAACATTCGGTGCAGACTTCCTTGAACTGACTCTCCAAGTGCCTTTGCACCAGTTCGTTGACTTTCCTACTAGGTATATGGACAACCAAATACCATCTACTTTGGATTTGGTTTTCGCTAAGTCCCTGGATTTCGTGACTGACGTTTCACCCGGTGCACCTCTAGGGTCCAGCGATCACTGAATACTGTATTTTGAAGCAAGTAGAAAATAATTCTGTACAACTCCATCGGGTGATAATCAAAAACATTTGAAAAAATAAATAAACATGTCCTGTGGTTATCCTGAGATGGTTCAGCAACTCCTTCTGTAGCACACAAAATGCTTGTTCACACAGTGAGTCACAAGCGGGTGATATCGTTGTCAAGTGGCAACCGTTCTCTGAAACGTATGTTAGCGAAGTGTAAATTCAACAAAGATTTGAATTTCCACAGATTCTGCCTCGACGACGTGTTCTGGCAGACTGTTCCAGGCGTGCACAACCCTCCGCTCGAAACAGGGGGTGTGGGATTTTCTTCAGATCAGGTACCACAAGTTTGTACCTGTGCCCACGTGTGGTGCATGGTACTCGCAAGTGGAGTAACGACCTCAGCAGGGGGAAGTGACCGAGATGTAAAATACGGTAGGTCATGATAAGATCCACTCGAACACGGCGATACGACAAGATGTAGAGCCCAAGTTTCATGCACCGGTTTTCATACGATAAGCCTCTCAAGCTGGAGATCAACTTGGTGGCGACGTGTTGTACTCGTTCGATCTTTTGCGCTTCGCCGCGAGTGATCGGACAGTATGCAGGCGAGCCGTACTCCAGCATTGGTCTGACGATGGAAGAGAAGAGGCGAATGGCGACGTCCTCAGACCAAGTGCAGAAGCTGCGCTTCAGCGCCCAGAGCATGCGCAGTCCGTTTCGATACAGTTTGTTGGTGTTGTCGACGGACTTCAAGTCGCAGCGTGAGAGTACACCCAGGTCTTTCACGGAAGGTGTGGGATGCAGTGGTTGGCCGTCTAGGGTGTACGTTCGGTCGTGAACAGCCTTCCCGAGATTCATGAATAGGGACTTTGCCGGGTTGACCGGTAGGTGGACTTCAGCAGACCATACTGTGAGGCGGTCGAGGTCTTGTTGGAGAATGTCACAGTCATCGAGAGTATCAATTTCTCGCCAACTTTTGAGGTCATCCGCAAACAGTGCGCACGGCGACCGTAGAAGCTGGGGCAGCTCGTTGATGTGGATGAGAAACAGAGTGGGTCCCAGTACCGTACCTTGATGTACACCACTGGTCGAGGGATATCAATCGGTTAGATGGCCGTCCACCTGTACCCTGCACTTTCTTCCAACGAGAAATTCATGGATCCATCGATGTAACGATCCTCCGACACCACACGACCTTAATCAGTCCAGAAGCACTTCATGATTAACTTTGTCGAATGCTTTGCTGAAGTCGATGTAGATTACGTTGACGGACTTTCCCCGGTTCAGTGCTTGCAACCATTCCTGTCTCGTCACAAGTAAGTTGGTAACACAAGAATATCCCATCCTGAATCCGTGTTGTGCCGGTGCCAGAAGTTCCTTCGATTGCAACAGATGTATTAAACGCTTTTTTACTATCTTCTCGATCACTTTGGCCAAAACAGGTGTAAGACAAATTGGCCTGTAGTTATCCACCTTACTGGGGTCGCCACCTTTCGAGATCGGCCTCACCACCGAGCGCTTCCAGTCGTTTGGCAATGAGTCCTCATACAATGATTTGTTGAGTAGATCCGTAACAGCAGGCGAGATAATGGCAGCTAGTGATTTGGTGATTAGCGGATGAAGCCCGTCAGGCCCTGCAGGCTTGGTACCGTCAAGGTTCGCAAGTAGCAGGCGCACCTCGTCGACATCACAGTGTGCTCTTTCAGGGCACCAAGAGATCGCTGTTGAACTACTTGCGAATATTTGGCGGGCGGACTTTAGTGCAATGCGAACTAAGCCTTCAGTTCTTAACTGTAAGATCTCGATGGCTGATTCTGTCCAGTTAGCCTGGGATAAATTCAACGCATATCTTACGAATGTTTCCACTCCTTATATTCCACTCATTAGGAAAAGAGGGTTAAGGGCACGGCCTCCATGGATAGATACCACAGGCAAGTACCTACTCAAGAAACGGTCTAGATGCTGGCGAACCTACCAAGCAGCTCCATCAGCCAGCACCTATGATAGTTATCGAGAGATTAGAAATAAATGTAAGCAACATCTCAGAATTGCTCGTCTCCAATACGAGCAGGGTTTAGCGGACTCGGCCACAGCTAATCCCAAGAAGTTTTTTGCTTACGTTAAAAGGCGCAGCGGGGCAAAACTGTCTATACCAGCTTTATCGCGAGCAGACGGGACCCGTGCGAAAACTATGACAAGGCTTGTATACTGAGTGATCAGTATACTAGGGTCTTTGCTCGGGAGACCTCTTTATCACAGGTTGAGTTGGTTTCAAGAGTTCCAGAGGATTCTTGCTTAGCTGAGTTTAGCATAACGGAGACTCAGTTCTTCGAGGTACTGCGAGGCATTAATCCCTCTAGAGCTTCCGGTCCTGATTCAATTCATCCGCAGCTGTTGCATGAATTGGCCACTGAGCTGAGTGGTCCGCTCACATGTGTGTTTTCAATATCACTGGACAGCTGCAGCCTACCTTCGAAATGGAAGGAGGCAATCATCTGTCCGATTTTTAAGGGCGGTGACAGCGCTCTACCCGCGAACTACCGGCTTGTCAGTTTGACAAGCGTAGTAGTCAAGTTGTTTGAAAAGCTGATAAGGGATTCAGTGGAGAACCACCTGAATAGATTCAACCTTCTCAGTGATGCGCAACATGGATTCCGCAAGGGGTTTTCATGTCAGACTAATCTACTTGTAGCTCGTGAAAGCTGGGCCGAAGCGGTAGACAGTGGCCACGCTGTAGACGTGCTATTCGTAGATTTTCCGAAAGCTTTTGACACTGTTCCACATCTTCGGCTCTCACTAAAGTTGAGATCTTACGGGATATCTGGTCGCGCCGTTCAATGGGTGTCTGCCTTCCTTGAGAGGAGGGAACAGTGCGTACGGGTGGGGCGTAGCCTTTCGCTCAGGCAAGCTGTCCTTAGTGGCGTTCCGCAGGGTTCGGTATTGCGGCCATTGTTGTTCGCGATCTATGTAAATGACTTGCCGGGAGAGCTAAGGGTGTCATCACTAATGTTTGCTGACGACCTTAAGCTCTGGAATATTGTGGATATCCCGGGGGGTCCTGAGGCAATTCAGCTTGCCTTGGATAGGCTCTGGGAATGGTCTACCTTATGGTTGATGCCCATAAACAGGGCCAAATGCTCTGTTCTCCGAATCGGAGCTGCAAATCCTCCCACCCGATATGTTGTCGGCGGTGGTGAACTCCCTGTTGTCACTCAGCAGGTTGATTTAGGAGTCGTACACGCATCAGCACTTCATTCTGGAGACAACTGGAAGAAGGCTGCCTGTCGAGGGTTTCGTATGATGTGGTTTATCCGCCGTTCTTTCGGAATCTTAA
>CALYDF020004895.1:0-14930 GCA_944474145.2 Dicrocoelium dendriticum | reverse complement strand
GCGTGCATTACAGGTTATATCCGCCGGTTTTGGCAAGTCTGATATTAGACTTCAGACATCATTATATATAAAAATACTGGGTATATATTTTTCGCATTTTTTTACATATTTTGGCAAGAAAATGTAGAAGAAGGAGTAACCCTGGTAGAACAAACGTAACACCAAACGTAGCAAAATGGACATAAACTGGACGGATGTCCAGTTCAGGTATCATTGCATTACTTGCAGCTAAATGCGTTTAGTTTAACATTTGTTAATAAATTAATAGTTGGTATGCATCATACTTAATATCATTTGACTATAACTCCAGTGGTTTAAATGCATCGGCAGGTCGTTTTATTTGGCCAGTTTCGGTTTTGTAACCTTGGTCGCTGGTACCGCTTGGTTTCGTGCTATTGTGTAGCTCCCTTGAAACTGCGTTTCCCCTGGCGCATCTATCAGGTTTTCCTGTTATAGATTGTTTAATACATATGTGTTCATTTTCAGCAAGTCACGTCGACAAAATCGTCAATTAACTGGACAGCTCCCGTCTCATAGCACTATTTACCGTGCAGCAAAAACAATGGCATCAGCATTCAGCTACGAGAAGTGCTTCTGTTGTCAGTAGCTAAACGACAGGAGTGTAAGCGGATCTTTAACATATATTAAATATTATTGCTTACACAGTTCAGTCATCTACTAACGTTACCAACTGCTGTGAAGATGACAGGGACCCCGATGCTGTGGTGCATAACTTGCGAAAATTGATTGCAAAATCTCAGGTACCAGCATCATTTGTTCGTCCACTGTTGGGGCTTGTGCAACAGTAGATGCCATTTTTGCCAAAGGATTACCGGACGCTGATGCGCATCCCACGGAACTCCCGCATAAGCGTTGTTGCACCGCGCACTTACGGCCACGTAGGTCTGCTGAGAGGTTTACAGCGTGTATGCTCTGCTCTTTTGCTAGCCACTGATGACACTGTTGACTATCAGTTGCATATTTACGGTTTTAAACCTTTTAATTTATCTAAGGTGCATATATGGCCTATCATAAAACCAATGTTCACAAAGCCATTCATTGTTGGTGTTTATGTTGGGCCCTCAAAACCAAATGAGATGGACGATTATTTGTACGACACGATTAATGAGATCCGTTCTTTGCAAAGAGAAGGATTATTCCATCTGAAAGCCGTTATCTGTGATACGCGCTTATGTGAAACAAAAGGAAGAACACTCGGGTTATTACAGCTGTGACAAATGCACTCAACGTGGTGAGTATATGAGCAGGACGGTGACATACCCACTTACGGATAGCACGCTGCGGACGAATGCATCCGTTCGAAGAATGTCAGCCAACCGTCTTCTTTTGCTGCTTTGAAGGTAGATTTGGTTAAGGACTTTCCAAGTGACTATATGCATTCGGAATGTTTGGGTGTAACACGCAGATTGATAAAAAACTGGCTCAATTCACCCGTGGACAGCGGATTTCGACTGCGCAGGAAGCGCTTGATTTTAGCAAATGAACGGTTGCAAGACTTCAGACCTTCCTGGACATCGGACTTTCGACGTAAGCTTCTATCACTGGATGAATACCGATCATGGAAGGCAACTGAGTTGCGTCTGTTTTTCCCCTACGCCGGACCAGCATGTTTAATCTTGGTATTGCCTGAGGCTTTCTATCATAACTTTCTCGATCTCTCATTCGCTATTTATATTATGTGCCACCCTTACCTTCACACTGCCTTATTTCTGTTCCTTATTCCTGTAATTCATGTATTTTTACATGATTACTTTGATCTTTATGGTCCCATTGAGATGATGTGGAACGTGCACTCACTGGTTCATCCGCCCGCTGACGTCCAGAAGAAGGGGACTTTAGACAGCTTCTCAGCATTTCCGTTTGAGCCTCACTTGTTTTCCATCAAGTGCATGGATCACAATTCGCCACGTCCGGTTGCTCAAATCATGCGGCGTACGTCTAAAGAGGAGCAGCTTCCTCCTACTTTCAGCAGCGGAAGCACTGGTGGGAATGTAGAGATTTGCACATATAAGGGTAAAAAAGCGTTTCGTTTGCAAGGCACTTTGTTTTCCACAGTGAAGCCGGATAACGTGGTCATCATCGATGGCAAACCGAGAGTGCTAACAGATGTGTCTGTGAATGTGTCTGGGAACATGGTCGTGTAATGCCGGGAATTTATGAATCTCCGTAGTCTTTTCATGCATATCATGGATTCCTCAACGACGTACACCTTCCGTGCATAGCAATTGTCAACAGAGGTATGTAGCTTCCCAGCCTGTCATATTCCATTCAAGTGTATCGCTTTTCCCTTGAACGATTGCCTTGTAATTTACCCTATGCCTCACACTTATACACTCTAACTAGTAACGTCTTTCTTTTTCAGCACCGATGGCTTTTCAAGGATACAGCGTTGTCTAACTCCTTGACTCTGAGGAGTTGATAACTATGGTCAGTAATACATGGCTTAGAAAAGAAGGTGCGTGCGCCCAAATACCTTCCGTGCGGGGTACGCACTACTATGCAGCGGTGAAAAACCACACTGCGCCCGATGTCGATGTGGCCAGCACTGCAGTGTCCATCATCGTTAGCACGAGTAAGTCTTGGTTATATTAACCCACTTCGTTAGTTAGCTTCCAGCATGCCCGAGAAATGGAACGACAATCAAAGCGCGGCATGCTGCCATCCACAGACGATACAATTCCGATGGGCCTTCCAGCTAAGCGTGCAATGTGAGTATGGTGGTTTTTATTTCCCTTTAGACGCCGGCCCGTCCGTTCTAGCTCCGATGACGAAGATGCCGCGCGTCCCACCAAACCTAAAAGGCCTGTTGCAGCGACATAGGCACGTGCGCCAAAGTCTCTCTTCAGCGGCATTAGTCCACCACGTCCAGGGACAACAACAAGCAACCGTAAGTATCGCGTTCATAGGCCCCTATTAAACAGTAATCGCACCCCCGGTTGTTGCTGACTTTGCAACATGCCATCTGGAGGTGCTGCAGGAACTGAAGGCCATGAAATGTAACACGTCACAAATGCATTGCATTGCATTGCACTCAGCTTTATTTTTAGACGAGTTAGGTCTCATGCGATCGGAACTGGTCGGCCATCGCCGCATGTCCGAAGCAATGTTGCAGATGCTGCAACGACAGTCCCAAAGCCTTACACCAAGACTTTTCTGCCATTCATCTCTCTCAGTGAGCTTAAGAGATATGGTGAAGGGCTGAAGGACCAAGATTTAGCAAATAGATTCGTAACTTCGTTTTATTATTCCAAGACTTTCAGGTCAACCATTTCTGTGCTGTGCACGGTGCTAACGTGCAAATCGTCGTCCAAAGTACCATGGAGCGGCTAAGGATAAGTTCAGTTGCCGCGGAGATGAATTACTCCGGCGCAGGAGGTTTGTTCGCATGGTTTGTTTGCTGGTATGCAGAACAACCTAGTGGTGCCAGCTGGGTGGTTCGGGTTTAACCCGTTCCGACAAATTCTTCGGCGGCTTTGTTCCAGGACGTGGTGGGTTTTCGCCAGGCAAGCGTTCTTCCTATAAAAAGCCACAAATGTCTGCTTAACAACACTGCGACTTGGCGGATGTGACTCGCCAGAAACTAAAGTCACTGGCCCTTGGATACTCGGAAAATGCTATCCAACCCAAGAAATGCAATCGCTGATTCTCACATTCCTGACGACAACAAACAGTCAAAAATTCTGCGGCGCATTCAAAAACACAAGCTACATTCCTACACAATTACATACGTATATACACCCATATACTTACATACACTGTTATGCCAAATATGTCCATTTGTACCATTTGATCACACTATGTTAGCTAAATATTATCATGCCTGTAAAGGTGTACATCGCATTGTCAAAAATAAAAATTTATTTATTTATTTAATATGAACGGCATTGTACAAGGTAGGTTGCCATACAGTAATCCATAAATACTAACTAGGCATCATTCGGCAACGCATGGGTGATGCAGCCTCGGATGCTGACATTACGCATCACATCAAAACATGGTTGCATTCTGTACGGCACAACAGACCGCCTGTTCAGCAAAATAAATTATGCAGTGCGAATGAGGTGAGTCCCCTGCTTCCTTATGCACAACGTTAGCCTCCTACCTTGACACTCGCGGAAGCGGAATAACCATATGGACAATGCCGCCTTATGATAATAACGTTCTTTGTACTACACAGTTTCAGGTACATATAGCATTCTTATACCCCGGTTTTCATTTTCTGTCGTCTTGTGATGTTCTCAGGTGCGTGGTAAGGTCCATTTCATTTCCTGACCAACAGCTTGGAGCGTCGGCTAGGTGGGGTTCCCACGTCCAGCAACTACGGCACCAGGTACTAAGTGAAACTTAGCTCCGAACCGTCCATTTATTAGACAGTTGCTAAGTGCGTAGTCGTGAGATGTCCGTATTCGGATACCCAGGGTCGGCAATGACGGGATCTGGACCTACCGAATTTTCACGCATAGTGGTGATTTTCTATTAGTCAACACTAGCATCATTTTTATTAGCCCCCCTTAACTGGACAAAATCCTTTCTAGCCGTCTCTCGGTAGTTGTTACTGTCCAGTTTAGCCTAATGCTCTCATAGGAACTTTTAGGCTGCAAAACTGGACAGGAGCTGGACATTTGCTACCAGTGTAACAGAACGATCCGATTTTTGTAGTTTATATTTCCTTTCTTTATTAGAAGACTCGCAATATACTTCAAAGTTTTACTCGTGTTGTAAAAGGCAGTAGGTCTAAATCATTGTTTAATTTGTAATGATGAAATACCATATTAAAACAAAGCGTTGCAAATCTACCTTGTTTTTGCATTTTAATTCCGCTTGCTTTCCCAAATTTGAAATTAAACTTCAGGCATCTATTAAAGTTGATAAATACAAGGATCATTTGTGCTGTTATATTTCGTATAAAATGGCAAGCAAAATAATAACAAAACGTTACAGAGCGATCCTATGTGGGTAGTTTGTATCTGTGTTTTATATAACACGGCTACCATTACACTTCAAACAACTAATGCTTTCGTAAAAGGTAGCGTGTCCCTAACGTTGATTTAATCGTTAATAGGACCATAGCGTATTGAAGCAAAGCGTTGAAAATCTACCTTGTTCCTGCAGTTTATATTCGCTTGTCTCTGCAAGTCTGAAATTAAACTTCATACATCGAACTCCGATGAGAAATACGCGGATCATTTGTGCTATGTTATTTCGTGAATAATGGTAAGAAATCAAAGGCAATGCGTAACAGAGCGCTCCCATTTTCGTCGTTTAAATCTTTCTTTAATTTTAGAAGACTGCCATTAAACTTCCAACATCTATTAGTGTTGCAAAATTTAGTGCTACCTAAACATTGTTTTAATCTGTAAATAACAACTTAGCATATTAAAACAAAGCGTTGCAAATCTACCTCTTTTATACAGCTTACAACCACTTGTTTCCGAAAGCCTGAAATCAAACATCAGACATCTAATAAAGTTTATAAAGTAGCGGATCATTTGTGCGGTTCTTTTTAGTAAACAATGGCAAGAAATTCAAAGCCAATGCGTTACAGATCCATCCCATTTAGGTAGTTTAATTCTGCTTCATATATAACAAAGCTGGCGGTATAATTCAAACATCTGTTAGTGCCGTAAAAGATAGTGGGTACAAAACCTTGTTTTAATCTGTAATAAATCCATAGGATATAAAAACAAAGCGTTGCATATTTACCTTATTCACGCACTTTATACCTGCTTGTCTCCGCATGTCTGATATTAGACTTCAGATATCAAATAAAGACAACAAATACAAGGTTTGTATTTGCTGCATTATTTCGCATACAATGGCATTAAAATATATAAGAATGCGTCAGAGATCGACTCCACTTTGTAGCTCATATCTGCTTCTATATTAAAAGAATGGCATAATATTTCAAACCTTTATTAGTGTTGTGAAATATAGAGCGTCCTAAACACTGTTTTAATCCGCAATAATTCCATGGCTTATTAGATCAAACCGTTGCAAATCTGCCTCGTTCATACAGTTTATATCCGCTTTTCCCGCATGTCTGAAATTAAATTTCAGACATTTATCAAAGTTAATATATACAAGGTTACTTATACTGGTTCAATTTGCATATAATTCCAAGAAGAACTAAGGCAACGCGTAACGGCGCGCTGCCATTTAGGTAGTTTCACTCTGCCTATTATAAAACAAAGCTAGCTGTATAATACAAACATCTAATAGTGTCGTAAAACGGTGTAGGAGTTAAACGATGATTTAATCTAAAGTATAGCAATAGCATATTTAAAGTAGCGTTGAAAATCTACCTCGTTCCTGTAGTTTATATCTGCTTGTTCCTGCAAGTCTAAAATCAAACTGTATATATTAAATAACGTTAGTAAAGACGGGGATAATTGGTGCTGTTTTATTTCGTAAAAAATGGCAAGAAAATCTTCGACAAGGCGTTAATGATCCATTCCATTTGGGTAGCTAATATCCGCTTTCTATATTACAAAACTGGCATTATACTTAAAACATATATCTGGTATTGAAAAAGGGAGTGGGCCCCAAATATGTTTTGTTCTGTAAATAATCCCATAGCATATTAAAACAAGCGTTACATATCTAAATTTTTCACGCAGTCTATATTCGCTTGTTTACGAAAGCCTTAATTTAAACTACAGATATTTATCAAAGTTAATATATACGGGTTCATTTGTACTGCTTTCATTTGCATATAATGACATGAAGAACTAAGGCAACGCGTAACGGATCTATCCCATTTGGTAGTTTATATCTGCTTTGGATTTTACAAGACTGGCATTTTACTTCAAACTTCCACTGGTGTTGGAAAAGCTATTGGGACCAAATGCATGTTTCAATCTGTAATGTTATTATACCATATTGAAGCAAATCGTTGCAAATCTACCTTGTTTCTGCTTGTTTTCGCAAGTCCGAAATTAAACCTCAGGCATTTATTAAAGTTGACAAATACGAGGATCATTTGTGCTGTTATATTTTGTATCTAATGGCAAGCAACATCCTAACAACGCGCTACAGAGCGATCCTATTTAGGCAGTTTGTATCTATGCATTATATAACAAGGCTAGCATCACACTTCAAACATCTAATGCTGTCTTAAAAGGTAGTGTGTCCCTAACATTGTTTAATCGTTAATAATACCATAGCAGATTGAAGAAAGCCTTGCAAATCTACCTAGTGCCTGCAGTTTATATTCGCTTGTTCCTGCAAGTCTGAAATCAAACTGTATATATTTAATAACGGTAATAAATACGGGGATAATTAGTGCTGTTTTATTTCGTAAAAAATAGCCATAGAATCTTCGACAGGGCGTTAATGATCCATTCCATTTGGGTAGCTAATATCCGCTTTCTATATTAAAAACTAGCATTATACTTAAAACATATATTTGGTTTGTAATAGTAGTAGGCCCAAAACATGTTGTATTCTGTAAATAACCCCATAGCATCTTAGAAAGAAGTGTTATATATCGAACTTGTTCATGCAGGTTATATCCGCTTGTTTCCGCAAGTCTTAATTTAAACTACAGACATTTAACAAAATAAATATATACGGGGTCATTTGTACTGCTTTAATTCGCATACAATTTCAAGAAGAATTAAGGCAACGCGTAACGGAGCGACATACTTTAGTAGTTTAAATCTGCCTCTTATATAACAAAGCGAGCGGTAAAATTCAATCACCTAGTGTTGTAAAATGTAGTAAGTCCTAAACAATTTTATTCTGTTATAAACTAATAGCATATTAAAACAAGACGTTGCCAATCTACTTTGTTCGTGCAGTTCACATTCGCTTGTTTCCGCAAGTCCGATATAAGACTTAGGACATCTAATAAATTTAATGCATGCGGGGTTCATCTTATCCGCATAATTTCGAATAGAAAGGCAAGAAATCTATGGGAAGGCGTTACAGATCGATCACATTTGAATAGTTTAAATCTGCTTCTATAATTCAAGACTGGCATTATACTTCAAACAATTCTTTGGGTTGTGAAATGTAGTGGGTCCTATACATTGTTTTAGTCTGTAATAAAACCATAGCGTATTAAAACAAAGCGTTGCAAATCTATCTTGTTCATGCAGTTTATAACCGCAGTTTCCGTATGTCTAAAATTAAACTTCAGACATTTATTCAAGTTAATACATACAAAGTCATTCGTACTGTTTTAATTCGCATATAATGCCAATAATAACTAAAGCAATGCGTAACGGAGCGAGCTGAATTGGGTAGTTGAAATATCTTTTATATAACATAGCTAGCAGTATAATTCAAACATCCATTGGTGGCCTATAAGTTAGTAGGTCTCAAAGATATTTTAAATCTGTAATAACACCATAGGATATTAAAACAGAGCGTTGCAACTCGACATTGGTTTGCAGTTTATATCCGCTTGTTTCCGCAAGCCATAATTTTAACTTCAGATATTTATCAAAGTTAATATATACAGGGTCATTTGTACTGTTTTAATACACATATAACGCAAAGAAAAACTAAGGCAACGCGTAACGGGGCGATGCCCTTTGGGTAGTTTAAATCTATCTATTACAAAACCAAGCTAGCAGTAAAATTCAACCATCCAATGGTGTCGTTAAAGTTAGCTTGTCCTAAACATTCTTTTATTCTGTAATAGAACAATAGCATATTAAATCAAAGCATTCCAAATCTCCCTTGTTGTTGCAGTATAATCCGCCTGTTTCCGCAAATCTGATATAAGACCTCAGACAACTAATAAAGCTAAGAAATATGTGGTTCAAATTTTCCTCCTCATTTTGCTATACTAGCAAGCAAATCTATAAGAAGGCGTTACAGATCGAGTCCGTTTGGATAGTATATATCTGCTTTCCATATTACAAGTCTGGCATTATATTTCAAATATCAATTGGTCTTCTGAAAATCATGTGGGTCGTAAACATTGTTATAATGTGCAATCAAACATAGGGTATTAAAACGAAGCGTTGCAAACCTACCTTGTTTATGCAGTTTATATCCGTTTGTTTCCGCAATTCTGAAATCAAAATCCAGATATCTAATAACGTCAAGAAATTCGAGGTTTACATTTTCTGCCTTTTTGCGCATGTAATGGCAGGAAAATATACGATTAGGCGTTGAAGATCCATCCCGTTTGGGTAGTATAAATTTGCCTTTATGTAATAAAAGTAGCATAATAATTCAAACCTGTGTTGATGTAGTAAACGATAGTGGGTCCTAAACATTCCTTTATTCTGTAATAAAACCATAGCGTATTGAAATAAGCGTTGCAAATCCACCATATTCATGCAGTCTATGTCCGCAATTTTACGCAAGTATTCGAATAAACTTCAGACATTTCTCATAGTTAATATATACGGGGTCATTTGTACTGCTTTCATTTGCATATAATGACGCAAAGAACTAAGGCAACGCGTAACGGATCTATCTCATTTGGGTAGTTTATATCTGCTTTGGAATTTACAAGACTGGCATTTTACTTCAAACTTCCACTGGTGTTGGAAAAGCTATTGGGTCCAAATGCAAGTTTCAATCTGTAATGTTATCATACCATATTAAAGCAAATCGCTGCAAATCTATCTTGTTTCTGCTTGGATCCGCAAGTCCGAAATTAAACCTCAGGCATTTATTAAAATTGACAAATACGAGGATCATTTGTGCTGTTACATTTTGTATATAATGACAAGCAAAATCCTACCAACGCGCTACAGAGCGATCTTATTTGGGCAGTTTGTATCTGTGTATTATATAAAAGGGCTAGCATCACACTTCAAACATCTAATGCTGTCTTAAAAGGTAGTGTGTCCCTAACATTGTTTAATCGTTAATAAAACCATAGCAGATTGAAAAAAACCTTTCAAAACTACCTAGTACCTGCAGTTTATATTCACTTCTTCCTGCAAGTCTGAAATCAACATTTAATACCAAAGAACGATATTAAATGCGAAGTTAATTGGTGCTGTTTTATTTCGTAAAAAATAGCCATAGAATCTTCGACAGGGCGTTAATGATCCATTCCATTTGGGTAGCTAATATCCGCTTTCTGTATTAAAAACTAGCATTATACTTAAATCATAAATTTGGTTTGTAATAGTAGTAGGCCCATAACATGTTGTATTCTGTAAATAACCCATAGCATATTAGAAAGAAGTGTTATATATCGAACTTGTTCATGCAGGTTATATCCGCTTGTTTCCGCAAGTCTTAATTTAAACTACAGACATTTAACAAAATAAATATATACGGGGTCATTTGTATTGCTTTAATTCGCATATAATGCCAAGAAGAATTAAGGCAACGCGTGACGGATCGATCCCCTTTAGATACTTTATACCTGCCTCTTATGTGTCAAAGATGGCGTTAAGATGCATACATAAAACTTTGGCGTAAAATGTAGTGTGTCCTAAACATTGTTTTAAACTGTCATATTTCTATAGCGTATTAGCTCAAAGCGTTGCAAATCTACCTTGTTCATGCAGTTTACATCCGCTTGTTTCCGCAAGAATTATATAAGACTTCCGATGCTTAACAAAGTTGAAAAATACAAGGTTCATATTTTCTGCAAAAATTCGTATAGAATGGCAAGAAAATCTATGAGAAGGCGTTATGCGTTGATCCCATTTGGGTAGTTTATACCTGCTTTCTATAATTCAAGTCCGGCATTATACTTCAAACCATTCTTTGGGATGTGAAATGTAGTGGGTACTAGACATTGATTTAATCTGTAATAAAACAAAAGCATATTGAAACAAAGCGTTGAAAATCTACCTTGTACATGCGGTATATATCCTCCTGTATCCGAAATTCTGAAATAAATTTTATACGTCTAATAAAGATAAGAAATAGAGGTTTCGTATTTTCTGCCGTATTTCGCACATAATGGCCAGAAAATCTATCACAAGTCGTTATAGAATAATTCCATATAGGAAGATTGAATCCGCCTTTATATAAAAATAGCATTATAATTCAAACATATAGTGCTGCCTGCAAAGAAAGTGGGTCCTAAACATTGTATTATTCTGTTATAAAACCACAGTGTATTAAAACAAAACGCTGCAAATCTACGTTGTTCCTGCAGTGTATATTTGCTTGTCGCTGCAAGTCTAAAATCATACTTCATATATCGAATAACGTTGATAATTACGCGGATAATTTTCGCTATTTTATTTCGTGAATAGTGGCAAGAAAATCTAAGACACTGCGTTACAGACCGCTCCCAATTTTGTTGTTTAAATCTTTTTTATTTTACAAGACTGCCATTAAACTTCAAACATCTATTTAGGTTGCAGACTTTAGTGGGTCCTAAACATTGTGTTAATCTCTAAATAACAAATAGACATATTAAAACAAAGCGTTGCAAATCTTTCTCGCTCATCCACTTTATATCCGCTATTCCCGCATGTCTAAAATTAAATTTCAGGCATTTATCAAAGTTAATATATATACAAGGTCATTTATGCTGGTTTAATTCGCATATAATGCCACGAAGAACTAAGGCAACGCGTAACGGCGCGCTGCCATTTGGGTAGTTTAACTCTACCTATTATAAAACAAAGCTAGCTGTATAATTCAAAAATCTAATAGCGTCGTAAAACGTAGTAGGAACTAAACAACGTTTTAATCTGAAATAAAGCAATTGTATATTTAAAATAGCGTTGAAAATCTACCTCGTTCCTGTAGTTTATATCTGCTTGTTCCTGCAAATCTGAAATCAAACTGTATATATTTAATAACGGTAATAAATACGGGGATAATTGGTGCTGTTTTATTTCGTAAAAAATAGCCATAGAATCTTCGACAAGGCGTTAATGATCCATTCCATTTGGGTAGCTAATATCCGCTTTCTATATTACAAAACTGTCATTATACTTAAAACATATATTTGGTTTGTAATAGTAGTAGGCCCAAAACATGTTGTATTCTGTAAATAACCCATAGCATATTAGAAAGAAGTGTTATATATCGAACTTGTTCATGCAGGTTATATCCGCTTGTTTCCGCAAGTCTTAATTTAAACTACAGACATTTAACAAAATAAATATATACGGGGTCATTTGTACTGCTTTAATTCGCATACAATGCCAAGAAGAATTAAGGCAACGCGTAACGGATCGATCCCCTTTAGATACTTTATACCTGCCTCTTATGTGTCAAAGATGGCGTTAAGATGCATACATAAAACTTTGGCGTAAAATGTAGTGGGTCCTAAACATTGTTTTAAACTGTCATATTTCTATAGCGTATTAGATCAAAGCGTTGCAAATCTACCTTGTTCATGCAGTTTACATCCGCTTGTTTCCACAAGAATTATATAAGACTTCCGATGCTTAACAAAGTTGAAAAATACAAGGTTCATATTTTCTGCAAAAATTCGTATAGAATGGCAAGAAAATCTATGAGAAGGCGTTATGCGTTGATCCCATTTGGGTAGTTTATACCTGCTTTCTATAATTCAAGTCCGGCATTATACTTCAAACCATTCTTTGGGATGTGAAATGTAGTGGGTACTAGACATTGATTTAATCTGTAATAAAACAAAAGCATATTGAAACAAAGCGTTGAAAATCTACCTTGTACATGCGGTATATATCCTCCTGTATCCGAAATTCTGAAATAAATTTTATACGTCTAATAAAGATAAGAAATAGAGGTTTCGTATTTTCTGCCGTATTTCGCACATAATGGCCAGAAAATCTATCACAAGTCGTTATAGAATAATTCCATATAGGAAGATTGAATCCGCCTTTATATAAAAATAGCATTATAATTCAAACATATAGTGCTGCCTGCAAAGAAAGTGGGTCCTAAACATTGTATTATTCTGTTATAAAACCACAGTGTATTAAAACAAAACGCTGCAAATCTACGTTGTTCCTGCAGTGTATATTTGCTTGTCGCTGCAAGTCTAAAATCATACTTCATATATCGAATAACGTTGATAATTACGCGGATAATTTTCGCTATTTTATTTCGTGAATAGTGGCAAGAAAATCTAAGGCACTGCGTTACAGACCGCTCCCAATTTTGTTGTTTAAATCTTTTTTATTTTACAAGACTGCCATTAAACTTCAAACATCTATTTAGGTTGCAGACTTTAGTGGGTCCTAAACATTGTGTTAATCTCTAAATAACAAATAGACATATTAAAACAATGCGTTGCAAATCTTTCTCGCTCATCCACTTTATATCCGCTATTCCCGCATGTCTAAAATTAAATTTCAGGCATTTATCAGTTAATATATATACAAGGTCATTTATACTGGTTTAATTCGCATATAATGCCACGAAGAACTAAGGCAACGCGTAACGGCGCGCTGCCATTTGGGTAGTTTAACTCTACCTATTATAAAACAAAGCTAGCTGTATAATTCAAAAATCTAATAGCGTCGTAAAACGTAGTAGGAACTAAACAATGTTTTAATCTGAAATAAAGCAATTGTATATTTAAAATAGCGTTGAAAATCTACCTCGTTCCTGTAGTTTATATCTGCTTGTTCCTGCAAATCTGAACTCAAACTGTATATATTTAATAACGGTAATAAATACGGGGATAATTGGTGCTGTTTTATTTCGTAAAAAATAGCCATAGAATCTTCGACAAGGCGTTAATGATCCATTCCATTTGGGTAGCTAATATCCGCTTTCTATATTACAAAACTGTCATTATACTTAAAACATATATTTGGTTTGTAATAGTAGTAGGCCCAAAACATGTTGTATTCTGTAAATAATTCATAGCATATTAGAAAGAAGTGTTATATATCGAACTTGTTCATGCAGGTTATATCCGCTTGTTTCCGCAAGTCTTAATTTAAACTACAGACATTTAACAAAATAAATATATACGGGGTCATTTGTACTGCTTTAATTCGCATACAATGCCAAGAAGAATTAAGGCAACGCGTGACGGATCGATCCCCTTTAGATACTTTATACCTGCCTCTTATGTGTCAAAGATGGCGTTAAGATGCATACATAAAACTTTGGCGTAAAATGTAGTGGGTCCTAAACATTGTTTTAAACTGTCATATTTCTATAGCGTATTAGATCAAAGCGTTGCAAATCTACCTTGTTCATGCAGTTTACATCCGCTTGTTTCCGCAAGAATTATATAAGACTTCCGATGCTTAACAAAGTTGAAAAATACAAGGTTCATATTTTCTGCAAAAATTCGTATAGAATGGCAAGAAAATCTATGAGAAGGCGTTATGCGTTGATCCCATTTGGGTAGTTTATACCTGCTTTCTATAATTCAAGTCCGGCATTATACTTCAAACCATTCTTTGGGATGTGAAATGTAGTGGGTACTAGACATTGATTTAATCTGTAATAAAACAAAAGCATATTGAAACAAAGCGTTGAAAATCTACCTTGTACATGCGGTATATATCCTCCTGTATCCGAAATTCTGAAATAAATTTTATACGTCTAATAAAGATAAGAAATAGAGGTTTCGTATTTTCTGCCGTATTTCGCACATAATGGCCAGAAAATCTATCACAAGTCGTTATAGAATAATTCCATATAGGAAGATTGAATCCGCCTTTATATAAAAATAGCATTATAATTCAAACATATAGTGCTGCCTGCAACGAAAGTGCGTCTTAAACATTGAATTATTCTGTTATAAAACCGCAGTGTATTAAAACAAAACGCTGCAAATCTACGTTGTTCCTGCAGTGTATATTTGCTTGTCGCTGCAAATCTAAAATCATACTTCATATATCGAATAACGTTGATAATTACGCGGATAATTTTCGCTATTTTATTTCGTGAATAGTGGCAAGAAAATCTAAGACACTGCGTTACAGACCGCTCCCAATTTTGTTGTTTAAATCTTTTTTTATTTTACAAGACTGCCATTAAACTTCAAACATCTATTTAGGTTGCAGACTTTAGTGGGT
>CALYDF020004894.1:0-14948 GCA_944474145.2 Dicrocoelium dendriticum | reverse complement strand
TCCCGCTACAGGCTACTCTCTAAACGTTTCAGGAAGGGGTAAACAGCAGGACTATTTAAAGCAATGGCAGTTCCTTTGTGATAGAATCGGAGTTCTGGCCAGACCGAATAATATGACGCGCATCACCAGATATCCAACCTCGATTCACAGCAGGTAGTCCCGGATAATTCGAGTAACGTTCGAATCCACAGTTGATGTCGAAATGGTTCCTTTGTCTTGGTATTTCCTGCCGACGGAAGACAGTGAGATACTCATATTTTTGCATGTTTTATAGATCGAAATCCAGCGAGACAAAATTATTTCAAACAACTACTACACCAAGACAAGAAATAGAGTCATTTTCTTTCATGTCGTGCCTGAGCTATCGGTATCTTGCGACGAAGAAGCCCATGCTCATGACCTGGAAGAGTGGCGTTACATCCGTGAAGCTCTCTGTGCGGGAGACTCCATACTTTCTTCTGTTACTCGGTTACCCGTGTCGATAAACTACAGAGGCAGTTTTACAAGGACACAGAATGTAACGGTACAGTCAAGACAGATGGCAGCGAACTTAATTTATAGCCTGCATCTACTTTGCGACACAGTTCTTTCTGAACTTCCGTTAATAAATGCAGTTCGAGACCCGCAACCACTCGCTGTTCTGCAGCCACTCGCGGCTCAATATAACCACAACCGCGGTTCAGAAAAGTGTACGCACTGAAACGTAGTTATCAAAAATTCGCAGATGATCTACATACCACAATGTCAAATGAGACCAAATTCCGACTGCATTTGTTTCGCGATTTGGCAAACCACCCAAAAAGGATTAGGTGCCGGCCTCTCATCGGTAGGCACAAATCCATATCCTTCATATTCCTTTAGTCAAGAGCTTCTGACATACAAGACGCTTTCCTGTAAGTACACTAGCGCTCATGGCTAACAGAAATCTTTCTAATATGTGGCTGTCTCAAGGATTGAAAGTCTGTGACCTCATCGACATAACAGAGACACTTATATGCCCCGTTGAGAAAGATATCGAGATCGCTTTGCCAGGCATGTTCGTTGTTCGGCATGACCGCCGCAGCAAATGTGACAAGTTGGTTCTGTACTTCTGCAGTGATCTCCAATGTGAACTAATATAGGATCCGGCCAGAAAGCCTCAAGATTCCTTTTGATACCGTCTACGTTTGGAAGGCAAAGACACCTGCTTTTTGGTGGTCGTTTACCTCACTCCCTCCTGCTATTGGCATCCGAAATAAGGCGGGTGATTACCAAGAATTACAGTCATATTCATATTACTGACTATTTAAACACCTACTCTCTGGAATCCTAAGCAGCTCCTAGAATACAGCTTAAAGTGGATCTATAAGATTGTGTCTCCAGTTACCCGTTCTGTGGCCACACCAACAATCCCACCCGATTTCGAGAAAAAGATAGGCCGTCAATACTGGATCGGATATTCACCAACGAAGAACTAATGGTCCATAGGATGATATTCGACGTCCTGTTAGGCCACAGCGATCATGCCGTACTACACTTAGAATATGGTTGGCGTTCAGTAAATCCCTGGAAATTATCGACGCAACGAGAACGTATGTACGATGCTATACATTAGCTCGACTAGGTGAGACAGCTAATTCGACCTTTCTGGCAGACGAGGCACCGATAACACATGGGGGCTTTTCGTCAGCCAGTTTGACATTCTGGTTGCCCAAGCATCAGCCGCTAAGACATCTTGCCCGAAAAGGTTGTCTCATTTGTGCGAAGCAGGACATTCAAGTGTATAGCGGTCCGAAACTCAGCTTAGCGTATCTACTAACTCTCAGAGCACCGAGAACTGGATGGCTTATACCACCAAAAGTAACTACTGTACTCAGCTTGTTCGCAAGGATTGAATAGCGTACTAGCAGAAGTTAGCAATAAGTATGATCTCAACCCATAATTTTCTGTATCAACAAGTAAACAGTCTACGTAAGGTGAAACGGGGAAATCCTTCACTTCAAACAGCGGACAGACCGAGGAGGACGCCGAAGGAGGCTATAAATAAGTTGCGGCTGCAACCTGATGCACAATTTTAGTGCAGTCACTAGCCACCAAATCCTATGACAAGGGTTGTCTAACCCTCCAAACGCACTCACCTATGCTTCACCGCAAAGCTATAGTTAAAAAGCTGCTGCTGATACTCAAGCACAGCTCTCCTGTAGTTGATAATGTGCTCCCGAAGTCGCTAGCGGTAGTAGTAGAGAGCTTAGCTACGAATTTGTCTCGGTACTTCCAACACAATTTTTAAAAAAATGTTTGTGCCGGGGATGTGGAAACAAGGGATAATGACTAGTATTCACAATAGAAGTAGTCGATCCGATCCAACTATAAACATTTATTTTTGGCGATGGCATGCAGGGTTCAAAATTCGAGCGTTACAACAATAGTCCGAGGTGGGAAGAACGTCCCGGAGAAATAGGAAACAACTGTCACAATAAAAATAGCAGCACTTCTGACGGAAACGTTGTCTTTGTCACATTAATTATATAATGCTTGTGTTTAAGTAAAGTTGAAGTAATCCCCTTACATATCCGCATCATAAACCCTCAGGGAGTGTCGAATTGTCGACACACAGATAACGCATATAACGAATTTGCTCAGTCCTAATGAAGAAAGGTATTTGGCAGACGTCGGGTGTATTGAACCTCTACTGTTAATGATAATCGGCCGGTGAACGACCACGCATACCTCTGCAAATTTTACCAGAATATATTGCGATATAGCGGAATCATTTGCACATGCATCGTATTTATGCATTTTTATCTGGGGATTGTTAATATCTGAAACTTTTGCAATGGAATCTTTAGGAACTAAGATGTCCGGCTTGATAAACTATGTGGGAGTTGAAAGCTGTGGTTCTGGGATAAAGTGCCTAGCTATTTTCTGCGTGATGTTGACAATCTGTTTGGCTTTAACATTATGGCGTTTACAGCGCGCATCGTAAGTTATTTCGTAGGATTGCAGTACATCGAATATTGTTTCCTTTTGCCCGCAATTTCCGCAAAAATTGAGAGAAGAGGTATCTGGAAGAGGGCGACCTATAGCTCTACGGGTCTTAGTTGATAGGAGACCCCGATGTAGTTGAATATTTCGGATAAAAGTTTGTGTTAAAATCTTCGCCGCTTTCCTCAGCCAATGATGAGAAGTTACGGTGGTTTGCGTCCCAGGCAATGTACACGCATCGGCGGAGCTCAGAAGTGCTTCTTTCAAATCTGCTGCCGCTGAGGTTAAAGCCATGAGGACATTATTGTCGACGTAAACAGGTGAGTTTGAATGTCGATGAATAATAGTGGCTGCCGGATCTCGAATTACCTAACTAGTAATGGGATGGGCATTTACTAGTGTCTTCGCATTCGTGTCTTTCGCTTTTGCAGCATGTTAGTGATTAACGATGGAATGTCAAGCCTAAAATCCCCGATAGAGGCGCGCATGTACGCTATTGGTGTATCCGCTGGTAAGCGCAGGCATTTGCGGACATAGACTCTAACCAGTCTATCCAAGTGTTGCAAGGTCTTCCGGTGAACCATAGAGAGACAGAGAGTATGAATATGGCGAGGAATATAAAACGTCCGAATAAATATTCAATCGTTGATACCGTTTCAGGGGCGTTTTAGTGACTTCCACCAGTTGCCTGCGAACTTCATCCAAATAGGAAGGAGACATTTTTATTTCGTTAAAGGAAGCCCAAACAGTGTAAATCGTTCATCAGGTTGCACCTATGGGGTTAAATAGCTTCCAAAATTAAGGGGGGACATGTTTAGAATCGTCAGTTTTCTCTTCCCATCTGCCAAAATATGCGCACCAACAGACCCTAGTTGCTTAATAAAAAGATCGAGAAGCTGTTGGCTTTCGTGAAGACGACGTATGTGGTTCGCCAAGGTCGTTCTATTTTCAGCAAATTGATGACGTCGTCAGCATATGTCAGGTATTGGACTGAACTCGCTGGGGATAACCAAGGGGTGTCTGCTACTCCGTGGAGTGCTTCATCTTGTGTCATGCTAAAATGCAGGGGGAAATGAAGTCGTCATACCAAACCCCCTCTCGGGATGAAGACTAATTTCGTTAAATATTGAGGTAGCAGTTAGATCGTATGAGCAGAAGTACTCTGGGAGAAAAGGTGGTAGCGGCTCGTAACAAGGAGTGATGAGAAACCGAATCAAAAATTTAATATCTCCACCGCCGAAAAAAGTGGGGTGTACAAGAGGAATGCAAATTGCGGAGAGCAGGATGTAGCATAGCGGGGGCCTCGAAACTTCCGTCTTTACCCAAAAAGCCTAACTGTAACCTATGGGATGGAAATAGAGAAAACCAACGATCAACGATTATACGGCGCAGTAGGCGTCTAAACACCCAGGCTACAGAGATAGGGCGAAAGTGTTCCGGAGAGGCTGGTATTTAGCTGATGGGCACAAACGTGATTGCGGCAGCGTTAATGCATGAAGAAATAGGAGAGGGAGCAAGCAGACTATTAAGGGAAACAGTAAGGAAGTGTGGATCCATTTTTCTACGTCCTTCGGCGTTATGCGATCGACTCCCAATGAGCTGCCTTGCATGTTTCGAAGGACTAACTGCCTTTCGTCTTTCTTAATGGGTTTTATTAGATCCATGCTGAAGGACAGTGGTCCGAGGGTAACTTTCGTCCACGACTAGCGGCTGAGAAGGTGACTTGTCCAATACTCTGTAAAATTTGGAATCAAATCGTCTTATTGTAAGTATGTTGTTTGCCACTGACCATCGATAACCGTTATAGCGGCCCCTTTACGTCCCATGTTGTAAAGCCGCTGAATGTGACCATATTGTAGTCGCTGACGCTGCCGATGATTCCTTATATATGGCAGCCTTTCTGACGCTTTGTTGGCTTCCATTTATGTGGGAAGAACGTGGCACAGATGGTGCCTAGTCTTGCGCTAAATGAGCCTTATTGCGTCTCCCCTGTGAAGGTTACCAATAAATTTCTAAAAAAGAAATATGATGTCTTTTTCGTAGGTTCACACAAAGCTAGTAAGCGGTAGGCTTCCAAGATCAAGGATCGAAATATAGTGTCCTTCTCAGGCAATAAAATGTGTGGCTGTTTACCCGGGTGTGTAGTGGTTTCCTTCTGCAGCCAAGTGGTTTCTCTAAGGCCAGAGACAATTGTGGGCTAATGTATTACTTGCGTTTCTTCCACAGTAAGAGGGGGGAAGTATATATATATATATATTCACAGCCTGTTAACAGCCACTGTGCTCTCCGACCCATGGCAGCATAAAATGCAGAACTGCGACAAATAAAAAATAGGATATTTTTTCTTCTACACGTCTTTTTGAGCTTTTGGTTTTGTTTTTTGAGATTTTGTGTGCAGTGAATGGGGATATGTTGGCAGGACAACATTGCTGCCATTAATGTCAGTTACTAGCCATGACATCCAATGTTTCCAACCACTGAGATTCAGCATCGCGTGGTCCTCAACCTGGAAGATTGACTGGTCGGTATACCGCCGAACTTGAGGTTGCCTTCTTCATGCTCCTCCACATCAATGGCTGTCCACCGCGCCACTTTTTCACATCGCTCCCTGACGGTTCAATTAGCGCTTGACGTGGAAGTGGTTGAGTTGGAATGCGCAAAACTTGCCCGAGCTTACGTACGCGATGTCCGGGTATAACGATCTGAAGACTGGCACTACTCGCTCCGAACAATCGGTCTCGGACCTCTGCGCTGCTTAAATGGTGTTGCCACCACACACGAGCAATCCTTCCTAGACAGGGATTGTCGAAGACTGACAACCGCTTCATGTCTTTAGAACGAATAGGCCAAGTCTCACTGCCGTACAAGAGTACTGCATAAACGGAAGCATTGTACACCCTGCACTTGAGTTTGAGACTGACATCACGACGACGTCATAGATGCCTCAATTTGATGAATGTAAGGCGGGTCTTTGCAATCCGTTGTGAGACTTTATTTCCAATACCGCCACCATCCGTGATGCAATTCCCTAAATAAGTAAAGCAAGGGACTTCCTCCAGAATAAGTCCAGCAATGATGAGCGCAAGTTCAGACGTTTGTCAATCCTGGAGCAGAGTTTTACATTGCCCTGGAGTGAAGTATACGTCGTATTTAAACGCATCCTTCGCTAAACGGACCAAAGCATTCTGGACGGTTTGTGGGTCGTCCCCCAGAAAAGGGATGTCATCAGCGCAGTCCAAGTCCGTGACACTGTCTCCAAGGAGGTCAACACCGCAGTTCTGGACACCTTCCACACCTTCTTGGAAAACATATTCGATGGCAAATTTGAAGAGAAAAAGTGAAATAAGGCAACATTGGCGTACACCGCTGGTCAGAGCAAATGTAAAAGAGAGCTTGTCGTAAACCATGAGTTGCACCACGTGTGGTTGCACACTCCATCCAGAATGGTTACAACCTTGTCGGGCACACCTTTCTTTAGTAAACAGTTCCACAACGCAGATATATCCACTGAACCAAATGCTGTTCGGATGTCCAAGAACACTACGATTGTTGGCCGCCGGTGAATGCGGCGGAGTGCAAGAAGTGGGCGGAGCGTAGATATTTGGTGGATGCAGCCGGGGCCTTGACGAAATCCGACATCTTCCTTACGGGAAAGCTCCTCTGTAGTCGTTGAAAGCCTGTGAAGTCGGACAAAATCACAAAGATTTTGGATGCGACAGAGATCAACGAGTTTCCGTGGAAGTTACAGCAATCGTCGCGGGAGTCGTTCTTGTGAATCGGAACAATGACCGATTCTCCCCATGAGTTTGGGACTTTCTTCTCAGTACAAACTTTCGTGAACAGCGATAGGATTTCGCTGACAAATGCACTCCCGCCATCTTTGAATAGAGCCGGTGATAAGCTGTCTGGACCAGGAGCCTTGTGGCTTTTCAAAGATTGGATTGCATCTCGGATCTCTGCTTCTGTTTGGGTGCCTGTGTAGACAGGTCAAGCATCATCCATTGGGGCTGGTGGGACAAAAGGGGCGTGTGCTGGGTAGTCGAATTGAAGAGCGGAATTCTCTACCCAGCGACCCAATCACCTGTGAAGTTTGGTGATCTTCGTGCCGTCTGATTCGCAAACCGTCTGACTGATAGCGTGGGAATTGCAGCCGGTCTCCCTGGGGATGCAAAAGAGACGATGGAGGTTGCCAGCTGATGCAGCGGCTTCCATCTCAGCAGCTCGTTTCGACCACCAGGATTAACGATCAGAGCAAAGGAGTGTTTTCAGCTGTTGCGTAATAGACCGGCGGTACTTGTTGTGCTCTGCACTAGTATGCACCGCCCGTCGGCAAGCCAGTAATTTCAAGGATCTTCCCGAGATTCAACTTTCGGGATTGAAGTGAGTGAAGCCGCACCTAGATAAACCGGCCGACAGCATGGCTTGTTGCAGACTTGACCGGTGGTGATCAACATCCAGAGTGGAAGAGAGATTTTTACGAGGCCTTTGTTGATACTCCTCCATTGGGTTCTCCAAATTGCAGGTATTCATACGGGTGTGTTTGAACGTAGGTGTATCCCCAAAACACATGCAAACGGTCGCACATACCAGTGCATGATTGGAAACGACGCACGTTGACCAAAATGATCGGCATTTGCGTACACTGCCGCGTCACCTGCAACTTATGTAGTCAATCTATGCGGTCAATCTGTGCCCAGCGCTGGGTTGATGATGGAGGGCTCCAAGTGCCTTACTGGCGTCCAGGATGACGAAAGCTCGTGTTGGAGAAGCAAAGCTGATGTTCAACACACAGACTGAACAGTCTCTCTCCGTTGTTTGTGCAAACATTATCATATCCATGCGGTCCCCCGTGGTGGCGCTCAGATGGCAGCAGCCGACCGACACGCGCGTTGAACTTGCCTGCCACAACAATGATGTCAGTTTTAGGAACCCTTAGGAGCAGTTCACGAATGTTCTGGTAGAACTGGTCTTTGGCTGTGTCCGAGCTACAGACAGTGGGCGCATAGACAGAGATCACGAAGTGAGCACGCTTTCGACTCGACATATGCTAACTTTTCAAGAGTCATGGAGCCTCGTCGCACGAAGGTGACTATTGATCGGAATCCGATCAATCAGTGCACCCTCGGCTCTGGCACTGTGGATGTTTCTAATACCAGCTTGCCCAGATGTGGCAGACTCGGCGTCACCAGAGAGGCGGAGATGGAAGCGCGTGCTTGAATGGAGCGGTGACGCAAGCTGGAAGACTGCGTTGGAATCCTGGAGTCGCCTTTCACTTAGGCAGCAGACATCAATTTTAAGGGTCTGTAGCGTGAGTCCAAGTCCAGCTTGCTGACCGATCTGCAGCAATATGCGTACGTTGAAGGCTGCAAGTTTGTACTGAGTTCCGGGTTGCAGTAGCAAAGATAGGAGACTTCGGGACTGGCAGCTCCCGTTGAGTACCGTGTGGTTGAGTTGGCAGATGCCACGGAAACTGGTTCATCTGTTGAGGTGGGTTGATCGACGTAGTAGGATCAGGTAAAAATGGTTGTGTATGGTACAAGGAAAGGGTAGGTGAACTGGTGGCATGTGTTTGTAAATTTGGCATAGTAGCATGGGTGAATAGCATCGTAGCAGCAAGAGAGCGTGTGAATGGTTGTAGTGGTAAGTCCATGGTTCGTAATTAGGCGAGATACCACCCGTATGACTGGGCCGAGGTAGAGGAGGAAAGAGCACGTGGCGGAGCATCCCACAGATACTGCAGAGCAGAACCCTGGGACTGTTGCGTTATTGGTTTGTTGGGCAAATACTGCGAGTTCTCCGGAAAGCTCCACAGGTTTTGATGAGGGAAGTACCAGCAAAAATGATATAAGCGTTTGGTTGAACTATTAAGGGTCTTCATTGAGAATAATTTATGAAGCTGCCAAAGTAATTCTAGTTGAGTCGCACAACCCCGAGACAGTTCTGAAGCTCGATAGGTAAATTCTTTGTTCTCGTTCGGCATCCACCTGTGAGACTTAGCCGGTAGACACATCAAACAAGCGGCGTTTTACTGTGAACGATGTCCATGTATGCGATGTTGGAAGAGGCTGATTTTCGTACGAAATGTGCGAACACATTTTTGGCAACTAAGTGCTTGACTTCCCACTATGGGGATTGGATTAATTGATGCTGCCGAGTTTCGACGATGAACCGCCACTTCCGGTATAAAATGTCGGGGAGATAACTTACAGGAAAAATACTGCGGGCGAGTGGGAATATATGTAGATGGGGACGGGTTTAGAGGTGTCGGGGATTGAAAAGCACTGTTAAAATTGCACTGCATTGAAGGAATTGAAGACAAATGTGGAGATATAATAACTGTGGATTTGTTTGATTGCTTGGGTGACCCTACAGGTGAAGAATGACAAAGGTTCCGCAGGCTGGAACTGCGGTCAGCTGAGGCTGCTCCACTCGAACCATTCATTTGAACACCAGCTGGTCCGCTGCTCCATATGTTCGGAACAGGGGACGTGGGGGAACAGGCAAATGCTTGCGCCGCGGGCCCTTCATAGGCTACCATCCGCGACTGGGAGGAGTGGATAACAAGTGGAGGTGGAGATGTATATGCTTGTGGGGTTGTGAATACCGTGGACACAACATGGTCATTTGTGGAGCTCGGGGGCTTCTGGGGGTCACAACGGCATGAAGATGAGACACTTCCTAATAAATTGCTAAAGGACGCGCCTCTGTGTAAGGAGGAACAGAAGCTGCGGGCAAAGAATCCTTTAACTCAAGGTTTGTCGTAAATGGTGTATGGAAGGTAGGGCGATTCAGAGATGGAGAGGCCGACGTCAGAGAAAGTTTGGGGCACATCGCAGATAGAAGGTCGGAGGCGGACGAACATTTCTCTTACGTAGTAAGTGACGCTGTCGAGACATATAACACGGAATTAGGGGTTTGATGACAGCACGTTGCACGTTATCATTTTAGATATTTAACGCGCTTTTTAATGGCAGCAATTATGTGAGTAGGGTGCTGAGCTTGTAGCCTGGGAAGAAATTGCTTCATGGTAGTAACAGCCGAACGCTAGTCATTCGCGTATCGTAGAAGTTGTCCATCTTCTTCTTCCGTCCAATACATGGAACTAGTTACAGTCCAAGGTACCTTATTTACGTCATAGTTGGTGGGGTTTGTATGACGATAGTGAGTTGTTAGAGCCATTGCTGACGTAAAATGACGATCACTTTTTTGAAACGTTATTTATTCATCACGGAGAAGTCGGTCATTTGGCTGTCGCTAGCGATCTTCCCCATGGCGAGAGAGACACGCTGTAGTAAAAAAGATTTTGTGGCAAAAGTAACATATGTAGGGCTTTTGTTGGAAAGACGCTGCTGAAGATGACACGGACGAGGTAGGAACGATTCCGTTCGATACCGGATCGGAGGGATATAATGCATGTGACATAAATGAAATAATTTGGGCAATGTCTATTATGTTGTTAGTTGATAAGCGTGCCGTTTTTCCATAGAGCACGGGCCACATAATAAAATGCGTATGATAAAGAAACTTGCGAAGAGATTATCCCTGTAGGAAATGCCTAGCTCAGGAGGCCCATCCGGAGTAAAAATCACAAAAAGGAATTATGGCGTGGTCATATTACATATAGAGACAATATATAGTTCAATCGAAAGAGTATAAAAGTACATAACTTGAGTATAAAATGTGGGACACTAGTGGACCGAGATCTACAGAAACGCTCTTTATAAACTCACGATTCACGTTGGATTGTTGTACATCTTTTGCACAGTTTACACAAAAACCGTTAGATATACATCCAACCATCTTTCCAATGGACGATGAAGCACACAAAGAGTAACAGAATGATATAGAATAATCCACGATTCGTAGCGGCTGCACGTAGCAAACACAAATGTCAGAGCTGCGGTACTACGTCCACCGTACGCCAACTCCTATCCAAGCAATCAGCGTTTAGTAATCTTACATCCGATACCTTCAAAGGTCATGGAAGCTATTATTTCTGATGCGTTAACGACTTACTTGGAAGAAAGTAACTATCTCGCAACTGAACATCATAGCTTCCGACGAAATCGATCGTGCCCTACAAATCTACTTCCACCTGGTCCGAGCCAATAAATTCTGGAACAGGTTGCGTTGTGTTTTTCTCGAATTCTCAACGGATTTCGACCGGTTAGACCATAACACCCTGCTCTACAAATTAAGACATTAGGCGTTGTTGATTCACTCTTATGTTAGAGCAGAAGCTTTCTTCTACACCGGCGCCTGCAAATACGAGTGCATGAATCACCGCCAGATTCCATCCTACTTGAATGTCCAGTACCACAGGAATCGGTGAAAGGACCGCAAGCTCAAACTGCCTGCTTTATGCCGATGACATAAAAGGTTGGAGATAAACGTTTAACTAAACCGTTGGCTGTTGGAAGATACGTTGCGGTGTGAATGTGCTGGCAACCTAACTAGTGGCCGAACTTACCGGGATACTTGGACCAGGACAGCTAATTTAGGAGTCCACCTAGACGTGGTTTATTTAGATTTTTCTTAGGTATTTGACAAGAACAACACTTCGTGTGAGTACGAGAGCTAAGAGAAAGATTTAACAGGCTATATTTGGCTTCACGAGCAAGCCAGATCGAGTAGACAGCATAACACTGACGCGGCTGATCCCATCCCGGGCTTTAACGGCACTAGAGTGTGACAGTTAAAGTATGCTAATAGGTGGTACAGACTAGGGCAATCACGAAAGTAGATTACATTGTTTTTCCCAACCAGCCGGGGCCATAGAATACACAAGTAGATTGCCAGCGGAGGCAGAAGAAAAGTATTCTACGACCAAGAAAGAAGATATTGCAATCTTGTGGGCAATGGAGAAGTAGAGAACATATCGCCCGGCGAATGAATTCCACGCCATCACTGATCACAAACCGCTCTCATGGCAGATGACGACGAAATACCTGGGCAGGCTTATTGAACGACGGACGAACCACCTTCAAGAATTTACCTTTACCATCGAGTACACAGATGGGACGACCAACGTATTAGCTAACATGTCGCGCCTGGCTTTGGAGGAACTCATTTTAAAATTCTATACGGTTGTGTGATCTCGCAGTGCAAGGTTGAAACCTATTGGAAGAACTGAGTATAGACGAATACGTAAAGTTATTGTGTACTCATTTGCAAACAAGAACCAAACCGTAAACAACCTCCGGGAGCTGAAGGGATTCCTCAGAATTTTGGATGGGCTTCAAGTCGCAAACAATAATTTGGTGGTTACAACAAAGGTAGTAGAAATGTTATTTGTCTGACAAAATTAACGAGAAAGTGGGATTCACTTGGCACCTGGTAAATCACGTGTTGGTTTGTGAGAGTATTTAAACTGTTGCATGAAATAGTGCTTTGGTCAACCATGTGGAAGGACATGACTGCATACATGCGGAGTTGCACAAACTGCCAAACAAGCTGCAAGAGAGATATAACGATACCACCAATACGATCTATCGAAGTCGACGAACAGTTGTACTGGTGGGGAGTTGTCGTCTTCGAAATTCTGCTTTAAGTCGCTCATGAAACAGCTATGTCTTAGTGATGTTTAATGCCTTCATTTGATGGGTAGAAGCCGTGCCGATTAAAATAAGACAAGCCAAAATATGGTACACTTATTCCTGTTCAACCTGCCAGCGTGGTATGGAATACTAAATTACCTTATAACGGATCAAGAACCATACTACGAAATGAAAGTGTTTCAGGAGGTATTGGAAAGTTTAGGAACTAGATATGGTGTACCCCTTCGTACCACCCGTAAACCAACGAAAGGACAGAACGGTCTAGCCGAACCATAAATGCATGGATAAACTGTGCGGGATTGGTTTGTGAAGAAGCAAAGCCTGAAGTTCTACTCTGGTATGGAAACAGCATGTATTAAGCCACCAAGGTTCCTCCATTCGAAATACAGTCCAATAGAAAACCCAGAATGGTACTCAACACCTGCATAAGGTATGGTCCTGGCTGGAAGCATCTAACAGTTTGTTATGAAGGACTGGAAACAAACTTCGGAGGATGGACCAAATCTTGATGATTACGGAATAAGCGGAACTACAATGAAGGTATGCAGTCCACAAGTGTAGACAATTCTGAATAAGGCAAGATCAAGGCGCACAACAGCGATTGACCAGAACATAGGAGACCAAGTGCGAGCAAGTTCAAGTAACGCTAAAAAGACCCTTACACGGTAAATGCACAGAAGAGACTGAACACCAAAATTTACAATGGGATGGCGAAACACTGGGTAAAAGCAGCTTTGCTACCGCCACAGAATACGAAGGAAAAGTAACTTAGAGCACAGGTGGTTGTACAGGCGCGGAAGGTAAAGATGACGCAAAAGACAGGATAGCCACGAAAACTAGCAAGAGCAGGTACTGGTCCAGGCATGGGGGACGAGATCAGACGACACAACGTAAGCCACGCAGAACGAGCGGAGAGCGGATCGCGAGCAACGAATGGTAGAGGGTATGACCTAAGGAGAACATTTAGGGTATTTTTCAAAAGCCAAGAAATAAGACATAAAAGCCTCTGTCGCTATTTTCAGAAGTAACCCCAATCCGAGTAGCGCAAAAGCGATCAAGCGAATCAAGAGGCTTAGAAAAATCCTATTTTGGTCAGAATGCGATGTACTAACGCAAGTATACGGGGTCAAACAAGCAGGAAAGCTCCACCAACTTGGGGCCAAACGACACACGAATGTGACCGGGGATAATTTCTCGTTTTTGGTACATTATGCTGCCGAAAGAAGACCGATATGTGCACACGTGCTTGACAGCCTGTTTAACTGTGAGAGTGTTCAATAAGGATTGTGCTTTCTTATCGCTTGTTCTTGCTAAAATATGACAGCGACCTGGAGTATTCAAACTTCCGAATGCCAGTTTTCAGCCGACAAACTGGTTGCGCAACAGCTGTCTGCATGCTCATAGTTCCGGTAGGGTACGAAAGGGAAATATACGAAGCACAGCAGGAAGCAACACCATATTAGTTGAGAGGCTTATATTGTGGTAGCCAAATGCACATACTACTGCTCCTACCGTCAATAGTATCCGAGTACAAAGAGAGCCACACTGTTACGAGCCAACTGCGGCTTATAGTGAAGCAAACATTTATATCCACAGATTTATGCGCACCTAACTGAATTCAGAAACAGCTGTGACGGACATCTGCACTGCTGTGACACATGGCGTAAAAGTGTTGTTGGTTATGCAGAATAACATTAAAATATTCTACCATCAGCTAATCTAGCAAGTACGCTATGTTTTTGGTATCGAACAATCTGCATCACTAAAAATGCCACCTCCCGTCACCTGCCACTCAGGTTGGAACGCCTTTGCACAACATAATGCTACGCCTGTGCGTACAGATGAACTGTAGCGATGATCTAGCGCACCTAGAACACCAACTGCATTAATGTTTTGGGCCAGTGAATTGAATTGAACAAGAAGCCGCGTACTTTCTAAGCACTAAGTTGATAATGATTATTAATTCAGTTAACTCGGTTTCTCTTATATGTTGGCTATACGTGGCCAAGCTGGGGGAATGACAAGCCAGCTTGGCTGATGCACTCGCGACCGCCTGTGCTACAACACGATGCGCTTGACGTCGATGGGCTATGCTTCATCGGTAACTGTCGCTTCCGTACCCGAGGTTTCTGTTCTGCAAGTAACAGTGATTTGTCTTGCAGCTAGACAACCGCCATCTTGCGTCGCTTACAAAAACAGCGCTGATTAGTTGCTTTTTATTCCCAAACACCTGAAATATACATGCTTTCGTGAGAAACTCACCTTGATCACATCCTGGTAAGGTAACTTATCTTCTCCCACTTTCCGCTTCCCTGCACGCAGTAGACCATAAAGTAGTTGTTTCTGTACCTGGGTCGAATCTAAGCGACGAAGATACCCAAGACACTTCAGGTGCTTCAGCATCAGTGTATGATTTGGCGGCGTCCG
>CALYDF020004893.1:0-14958 GCA_944474145.2 Dicrocoelium dendriticum | reverse complement strand
ATCCGCAGGGCATTAGCTGCTTCTTCGGCGCTTTGTACTCAACCACCTGTCGTGAAAAGTGGGGGAGGGTTGATTCCGTTCTTCACTTTAAGAAGCTTATTGGCACGCCTATATAGCAGTTTGTTGTTTGTCATGCAATTTTTGGCTAGGCTTTGTTGATAAGTTAATTTGTCTTCACGGACAAGTGCAGTGCAATGGTTGCGATGGGTCAGGAAATTTCCCCAAGTCTCTGAGTTGTGGTTAATCTTGTAGGCATGCCATGCTGCATCCCTTATTGCCAGGCATTTTTGAGTCCTACTCCTTTTACTTGAAGACATTTTTGTGGGAGGAGGGTGGTATTTTCGCGGGCACACCAAAAGCTCTTTTGACATTAAGAAGTTGTATTATGACTTTAAACAAATTATCCCGGACTCTATCACATATCCCACTTGAATGTCTGCTTCATAAAACAGAACATCGTTTAAGAAAATGCTTGTCAGATGGCACCGTTTTTTACCTAACCATTATTACTTTGTTGTTCTTATTGCTACTGCACTATAATGCCAGTATTTTAGCTGCAGTGCCGGATTTGCGGAGTGTGTTTGTTTTTAATTGTATCAAGTTGCTGGATAAGGTTTTATTCGGTGCAGTCGTACTGGAAGGTGTTAAAACTTCCATGTATGCCAATGTAGCGGAAGAGGCCAGGGGATGTCTGATGAACGACCGTTGCCTTTGCTCTGATGCAAGACAAATCCTCGCTCTGGTTATTGCATTATTATGGGGCCGTCTAGATCTTGCATTTTGCATGTGGTGTAGCTTGGCTCTTTTGAAGTGAATGCATGAATAAAAGCCAGCTTCTCTGACAAAATTGGGTTACAGTGTGTCAGACATGCTCACCGAAATTAAAGTAGTCCGAGTAGTGTATTCTTACGGCAGTGATGTTAGGACATTGATACATTGGTTTATCGTCACTGGTAAGAAAACCGGGTGAACGATGCCACATAACATTAGTTGACGGATAATAACGTCTTACATTTCGAACACCATGATTCAAACGTAGGCTAGTCACACTGGATTGCAAGGTGAATCTTGCTGACACCAATAAGATTAAACGTGTAAATAATTTATAAATCTTCAGGAAAATGAAATGGTTTACTCATAAAATGACTTCAAAAGTGCCCCCCTTAATTAATATTAATAGTAAAAGGTCAAATTAAATGCCTTGCACCAAGCTACTTTTGCCTGAATTGGGTGTGATTGCAAAGTTGAATTTGGAGAATCCGCTGGTGGCTGGGTTGCTACAAGCAACCTCAATTGAGACCTCGGTTCACTTGATGTGGACCTCGGCCATTCCGATCAAAAAGACCGTAAGTAAAATGAAAATTATAGTGTTGCTCGTCCCAACACCGGCACCCCAAGACCGCGGTTTCGTCCTGTTGGGACTCATCAGTTGGAGATAGCCTGAGTTGGGCTGGAACTCAGAGCCTAGTGGCTCATGGTTGACGCCATAACCACTATGCCACTGAGATCCACGAGCAACGCTTGGTCCAGCAGAAAAGATTGCAAAGTTGAATTTGGAGAATCCGCTGGTGGCTGGGTTGCTACAAGCAACCTCAATTGAGACCTCGGTTCACTTGATGTGGACCTCGGCTCGTGGATCTCAGTGGCATAGTGCTTATGGCGTCAACCATGAGCCACTAGGCTCTGAGTTCCAGCCCAACTCAGGCTATCTCCAACTGATAGGTGTGATTGCATTATTTTGAAGCTATAAAACCTAGGGTCTGTTCTTGTGGCAAGAATCGAGTTGCGGCAACAATTGTTTGCGTGTGTCTTGGGTACTTGGTATGGTTAAAGGGAAATAATGCGGAACATGTTCAATTGCCATGTCCTGACAAGTTTGAAGATAGTATATCGTTAACGGCAACCAAGCGAACTAATCAAACATTTGAGGAAATTCTTGGAACGTGTTATGCAGGATCTTCATTTTAGGAAGCATTGGCGTATCAAATACGTTTGCCGCTTGGGGCAGAAACAAAATGCTCCGCCCCGGTATTTGTAACTATGTAAACCCACATATTTAGCTCAGGGTAAATATAACATTGGTTTTCGATGAAATGGCCAATTCTTTGAGACACTGATATCAATATGATGTAACTGACCACAATGGAAAGCATTTTGGGGGTTACTGGCAGAAGCGTTTTACAGGCGTGACACATGGTGAAAAGGTGCAGTCTGTTATGCTGCGTACAATTTAACATCCACAACCCTCACGCCATCCACACATTTTATCCTTTACATTTAAATAAATAAATGTAATACATTGTTTGTTCCTGATTACACGAAGAACGCCTGCACAGGCATGAGCATGGTAAGGGTACAATATGTGCTCATTTAATGTAAAATGGAACAGTAGGGTTGTCATTTATGTCGATAAAAATGTGTGTGTGGGCATGTAGGCTTTTGTAGCCGTGTTTATAGGATTTTTAAAAGCTTTCCTGCACTTGCTTGATATTTGTGGAGTTTATGCGGTTGTTCGGATAAGTAAGGGGTGACTAGTTGGTGGTGGGTCACAACCGCCAAGTCCCATGATTGCTAAGCAGACAATTTTGGCTTTTTGTAGGGAGAACGCTTGCCAGGCGAAGACCCACTATGTGCTGGAACAAGCAGCGGTGCTAAAGACGCCATATCCACTTAGTAAATTGTAGGAAAACTTGCGCAGGAAGATCAGCAATAGTGTTTAATTTTAAACAAAATTAGTTGTTGTGTTGTTTCTATGAGTCTGGTCACTTGTTAGTCGGGTACTAAGAAATACAAAAGGAAACGGCTTTCCGTGGTAATGTTGCGTCTTTGCAATAATTCAATAAATTTAGGGTTTATATTATGGCTGGCCAGAGCGAATCTTTCCCTAGTCCTACGCCTGTTTTGCGTGCCTCTTTTGATGTCGCTCATAATGTTTTTTTTTCTTTTTGAAATAGCTGCTTCGAAGCGACGTGATTTTATGGGTAAATTTATCGGCAGTGTAGACGAAGCTTGCATTACATGGAAAACGTGACTGAATCTTGGCAACATCAAATTTCGACTCTTCGAATGACATCTAGACCTTCTTGATATGGCTGTCAAAATGTTTAAACTGTATAGCAACAGAGTAATTGAATATGCTCATTATCAAGAAACAAAATAGTTGTGGTTATTTGTATTGTTGTGTGTACCTGTTTTGTCCATTCAAGGGTATATAAGCAAGACAATCGATTCAAATATTTAGCAGGTAAGGTATACGATGGGCATTCAACCTCAGGCATGCTGAAATCCCTCGAAATACTTTTTATTGGATGGGTAGTTCTGTCAAGTAAAAAATGAGAATGCCCACAAACAGCTAGCATACGGCGAACAAAGTCCAAAATAAACATTTTTGCAAAAGCATCCCTAGTGTAACCCTGAAAAACCCAAACAATTTGCAGTCTCGCATGCCTGATTATATTGCAATATAAATATGCTCCGTCTATTTGTGGTGTCGTTGTCTCGGTTTCACTAGAAATATATCCTTGATCACATTATTATTATTAGCAGTACTAAAGTGCTCCAGATTTTAGGTTGTCTGCGCTGAGATTCAGAGAGGAGTAAACACAACCCAAAGCTTCGGTGTACACTCTTAAACGATACGTAAATATTTGATATTAATATTGCTGTGATACTTAGCAGTTTTGGGATAATAGATATGGAAACCAAGGAGAGGGATTTTCTCAACAGACGATAAACCTTGTGTCACGTTCAACGTGGAAACCAGACTGAGTACAAACATATGAATACAATGTCCCTGTCAATAAATGAATTATGGTTCAGATATATCATTGAGCTAAGCGTGTTTATCTTTGATGAATGGTATAGAAATAAGTATGCGTGCCAAATGTTTGGTTACGTTGGTGTGCATTTATGCTACTAAGAAATAACCGTTTCTTTGTCAACGCTTGGGGAAGTTCAGGGCTATGCTGAAAGGCAGCGCAGATAATGGTAATATTCGACGGAGAAGTGCTATCGGAATTAGTTAGAACTGGGCTCAACACCACAAAAGTGTACTGGATAGTTGGACTAGGTGGAATATATAATCTGAATCACTTTGTTAATTTGCATAAGAACGAAGTTCAGCGTAAATAGCGTGAACCAGAATAAGTTGCATGAAAGCAGGTCCCCTGGGGATGGTTCCCCGAGTGGCCATATTAGTTTAAATGGACATCTGTTTAAATCTGCATAGTTATTGTTCCTGGTTTTTTTTAATTTCTTTAAAGTCTTTAGTACCTGTTTTGAATCTATTGTTAAAAGCGTCAACCGTTTTATTATTTTCTCAAATCCTATTGTACATGTTGATCAGACAACGTAGTTAGACTGCATCACGAAGCACCAAAGAATATACCATTTAGTTATTTATTTATTAAATAAAGAAACATGATGACTAACTGACACAACAAACGTACGCAAAATATTTAAAGGTTTAATGAAAATATAAGACGATGGAAAACAAACACGATGTGATATGGACATAATAAAAGCAACTACAACTTTGTTTTCTAAGACATACGCTTATTTATTGCACACAACTTGGTCTAGCATTAACCATTTTTAATGATCATTTGAATATATAATAGGTTTTATCTTGGTTTTAGGGTACATATTAATACTTTGGTGATTACCCAAAGAACTTAAGTTTGCAAAATGTTAACAATGCAGGACATGAAACAGATATTTATTTAGGCCGAAAATGCACTAGATATGCCTATTTGCAAATGAGACATATTGGATGGTTTATAAAAAGATGAATACAAGAAACGTTACCATATTTAAGAACTATCATTTTGCGTGCCTCATCTGCAGAAAATAGATGGTGGTGACATTCTAAACAGCAAGCAACATGTAATGATAAACGATGATCATGAATAAGCTAAACTGTTAGTGTATTTAAAGTTTTCATACAAAACGGGTAGATGGAAGAACAAAAATTAGACAAACGTTCCCCTAGCAAACAACAATTATTCTAACATTCCTTTATATTGTTAATTTGCAATCATATTAAGACAATCAGGAATATCTACCCATGCCTGGGAAAATCTACCTGTGCCTGTGCAACTGAAAATAGACACGTGATTAAGAATTGACAAGCCCATAAACAAACCGAATTCAAATGCAGAATAATATAGCAATGATGAGATCTATATGCAAATGTTATAGTTTTGTGCTTACGCAATCTGTTGTGCCGGAATTTACTAACCAAAGTTGGAAACCATTTTTTTGATCTTTAGATGCAATATAGATGTCGAATTTGGTACAGATAGTAATTTACATTGCAAAACACGATTTACTTATACAGTTAGTCTGGCGGCAGAAGGCCGATAACCCGGTTAAGTTACTACCGTGCTTCAATTATGTTGAACGTCAGTCATTTACGGTTGTTGTCCCCACCATCCCCAGCTTTACAATATTTAGCGAAATTCACAAGTGGTTACTGCATGTGAAGAAACACGAATATCTTTATCAACTTACTGGTGAGGACGTACGGATTTCTCTGCAGACGGGTGGTTTAATGTACGGCTTAGATGATTGCAGGTGATTGCAAGTATTCGCACTCCACTCAATAACGATCGGGCAGACATGTTCCGCTCCAATCTCTAAATTCTGTTCACGGAGAAATTTACTAACCAATTATAATATTGCACTGTCGACACTTGCCAGGTAACCCATCAATACGTCAAAGAGGATCGCTTCCCTGACTTTGGCAAGCGCAGAGAAGTGTTATCGGAAGGTAATTGGTAGGATCAGACAGACTTCTCTGAAAGAATTCGACAAGTGGTTGTGCAAGGCAAATGTCTTCTACCTAAAGTGCTTTAGGGTGAATGTTATCCACTCTTAGAAATCCGTGTGTACGCAAGAATAGTAGTTTTTCGGCACAATTTTGCTGTGAATTTTATCATGGATAAAAATAATGGTGCAGCGACAGCAGCAAGTATTATAGGTGCGGTTAGTTCTCATTAGAAAGTAGGCCAACAATAAGCGTCGACGCCGCAATCTGCATCTGCGGAAGACTGCTGGACTCTTATTAGAGCAGAAGTGACGTTACTTTGTTGGAATAATAGTCCTATCTAAATAATTTAGTCCTATAAGAGCTTGGCAAAATACATCGACGGCGGCATAAATGGTGGGACGATTAATCAGGTTTGATTCTTCCAACGGCATTAAAGCGTATAAATCGTCCAGGCCATTTTGCAACTTGGAAACAAATGAGCAAACGTTGCGATTTCAAAGAACGGTGAATATCCGTCATAAGTGCTGCTCCAAAGGGAATATTTGCTTAACTAGATTGGCATCTGAATCCTGCATTTGATTTAATAGTGATATGAAGTAAGGGCGGACAGCCTTAACACTGCAGCGCTGGATGTTCGTTTCTGTCGGTGACGCAGTTAGGTTCCTTATTTCCACATAACCAGGTGTCTGTACAGAGATTGATGTGTGCCGCAGATATCAAACTCGACATTCTAGATTGCGGTGTGGAGGAGTTGCACCAACACCTCTCCAAACTAGATCATAATAAACATGGCGGTCGTGACTTATTACATCCACTGATTCTCAAGTATCTCTCAATCACCACCTCATATGATTTGATTGAATTAGCCTGAAATTCTCTCTGCAAATCTTCATTGCCGTGACTATAAATGCCTCGTCGTATAGCCGATTTCAAAAGGCATTGACCAAAACACAGCGCTAAATTATGCTTGTAATTATTTTTAATACTTTTTACATAAGTTTCCACAATGGATGTTCAAAACGATTAATATGTGACTCTTGCCCAACATGGTTTATTGCTACGCTGTCTGTGCATTACCAAATTGCTCATGAAGAAGCATGGATGGCGGAGATAGTGAAGCGTGGAAGTCCGTCGACCTGATCCACAGTGAATTTAGTGAGGCGTTAGAAGAAGGAAAGTTTGAGGTCCTCCCCTTAATCTGAGCATTTAACGTGTTGGTGGATTCCAACACTAATACGTCCTTGGGTTGAAATAAATGAGAATGTCCGTGGCTCGGTCTGTGGATATGGATTCTGAGATGTACTCCGGGCTGAGTGATGATTTTGCAGACGTATCGTTACCTGACAAGGCAACATTATCCGTGCGGCTTTAATAAGAACAACTATTGAAGTCGCTTGCGAGGCGCTGCGGACCAGGATATTGAAGCCGACATGATGATGTTGTCTTGTCAGGCAACGAAAATTGTGCACAATAATCAATCAGTTCGATAAGTATCTCAAATCCGGATTCTAGAGTTCTCGTTGGACCACACTGAAGAGTACAGGCCAATTGCCATTTAACTGACTTATATCCCTCTGCAAGTGAAGTGTCTAAATGCACAGTGCTGAGGCCGTTTCTATTCTTAACTCATACCTAGGTTTTACCATATGTTCTTTAGCCACCCTATGCGTAGTTTGAGGAAGACTTGTAGTAAGTTTGAGTCATGAGTCTAGGGAAGGATGGTGTGAGGCAAACTTACAACCTCGATGGCTAAGCTTGACGTCTAACCCATTCAGTGAACGATCCAGGTGTTCTCTCGCGCTGCCACTTAATGCATGAAAAAACAGTAGAAGGTTATTTCGTAACGGACTTCGTATTTGTCGGTAGCTCAAACGCAGCTTCGGTACATGGTTTGCAGATGTTACCATTTGTCTCTTCTTCTCCACCATAAAATCACTGTTAGACTGCAGCTCGCCCGCTTATTTCTTGTACTCGTGGTGGGACATGAAAAATTGAATGTCTCTAAAAACTTGCCACTTGGTTTACGAAAAGTACGGTACGAAGATCAGTGTGAGTGATTTTGAGCATGCCTTATTTATCATAACTCTCAAAGAAAACTTACGGGCAGCGGAAGTTTGCACGTTGTTGGCATCACTAACGACCTCTTAATTTGCGAACCGAAATATGGAGCACCAAGATATTAGTATTATTTAATTCTTTGGGCGTTTATGGGAATTCACTATGCGGCCCAGTTTTATCTTATCGCTCTACGTGTGCAAGGCGTTCAAGCAAGCAAATTAAATGACTCATGTATTCACCCCTTTTAAAGAATAAATAGAGTAAACCATGCGTTGTGCTGTGGTTGGTTTACCTACGTCATAAATTCTATAGTTATTTCTTATTTGCTATATTGAAACTGAGAAAGATGGGCGGCGTGGGATCCCATAAAAACCAATTGCTTTAAATCTCTGCTTAAGAACCTGAACTACCAATTATCATACAAAGATGTAAGCCAAAGATAATCTCAAGTCAGATCTAAATTTCTACGCCAAATGATGCATTGATGAACAGCAACCACGTGGTGCTTAAAACTGCAACATGTAGTAGCTCGCATAAAGTAAACGATAATATCGGTCCACAAAATTTGGCAACTCATTAGTTAAAATATTAGTCACAATGACGTACGCCGATCCGCTTGCTTCGTTAGCAGAAATGGAGAAGATAATTGCACAGAAGATTGATGAATTGAAACACGCTGCACTATGAAAGAGAGCTGGTCTTTCCATGACAGTATTGTCTGGTATGAAATGGTAATCAATTCAACCACGGTTCAGTAATTTTTTTCATGACAAATTACATGCAGTGACTTACCTGATTAAAAGCAGTGAGTTGTGATGATAATCTCTAAAATGCATAGTGTGCTAAAGGTGTAATTTTCCTAAGCATTGCCCATTATCTGATTGCAAACATGCAAGTGTTTCATTTGTATGAGTTTTCGTAAGTCAAGTTGAATATACAGATAGACCACCCGAATGATCTATGTACTTTGATAAATTTACAGACTAATTTTGTCTCAGGTTCTAGCCAAGTAGTCACTATGTATGTTTATTGCGTTAAACAACTATGGATGAAGCCTTTATTTGAATTAGGCTGCGTGGAAATAGATCCACAGGAAACGATGCTATGGAAGGGCGATTTAGTTCACTTAAAGGGAAGGCTATATCTATGTTCGGTTTCACTCTCAAACTATTAATCTTCCACTGCTTTAAGACAATAGAACAATTTCAACACTCCATTGGAACCATTAAATAATTCGAGCAAGTTACTACACTATTCGATTTGGTTTATAATATGATCAGCTCTGTCTCGCAATGTTATCAACTATCACATTTATATGTTTATGTTTGTAAGTGATCATGAAGCGTGGTGCTCTTTGTGCGTAGTATCAATATTAATCCACAGTCTGTACGGTCCCAGTTATGTAACCAAATCTTTCGCTGAGTTCATTTTTGTAAATCTTTTACTTCACGGTTCGTTAAAGGAACTACTAACAAACGTTACCATGGTAAAACAACAAAGAATCTGAACCAACAATTCTGGATAGCGGTTCAAAACAAAATGGTGTCAAACGAAAGCGCACTGTCAGCCTATGTGTAGAGATTGCAGTATAAATTTGCTTTTCATCCGGCTTTATCTAGTGGGCGCTTTGAAGTGTGCAATCAGCACTGCAGTTCCGGTGTCAACGTGACGTCCGCTATATTCCACCGAACGAAGCAAGCAATGACTAGGCAGCGCTGTTATAAAGCACGTAGTTCCAAACAATTCTTGGTTTATTGGCAGTGCAAAATACCATTTTGTTTTTCGTAGAATGTTTAGATATTATTTTCAAATTGTTTCACCGGTAGTTACTTGAACCGGATTCGTTTTTCAAACAGAAAAACCCATATTGGCAATAAATCCAACCTTTCAGTGTTTCCAAAACAGTATGCTCTGCCAGTAATTTCAAAGAGCTGGCAGCTGTTTTTAAACGTTTATTGATACTATGAGTTAATGCACGGAACCAGTTAAACAATTTACCAAACAATTCAAATCGCATAACTCACCTTGGTCCTGAAAAGTAAACTAAGTGAAGCAGCTTGTGTGCAACGATCAGTTGTTCAATTTGTTTGCATTTAAGTGTTTTGAATTATATTTTACCTACGGATGCTAAAACAACACTTTAAATGTCCGTTGTAACTCGTTGAACATCTGAACTTCCATGGATTTGAAAGAACTCAATATTGCTGGACATTGTAACGTAAATTTAAATACTGCCTTCGTCGTTTGCTGTAGATGTGCATTGCATGCACTGACGAATTAATACGAAGCTGCCCACAAATTGTTAGGCCTAACGATACTTCATTTGCTCAGCTCGATCCTAACATTGATGTGCGTTCCAACAATTTAAAGAGTATCAGCACCCTCCGTCTCATTGACTCTTGATGTTTATGGACAAATCCGATGGTTTAAAGTTGCACTGCCCAGTCGTTAATTCGGATTAATTTACTGGTGTTTTATTAAGTTCTATATTGCATTCTATTTTACAGTCTATTACAATATATATATATATACATTCAACGTTACATTCCATAGTACATTGCAATTGCAAATGGTAATGCAGTTCAGGTGGGAAAATAAAGCCACACTGTATGAACGTATGTCAAACCATAAATTCAGCCGTTAGAAATGTCGTGAAGTAAAAAATAGACGCATAATTCACTTAATACTTAAAAAACGTTACCACAACAGTCACAAAAATCAAACATAAGACTATTCACAAAAGCAACAGAGTAATTTCGCCTTTACATTAACCGTTGCCATTTTAGCCAAATCGTCCTTATACTAGTTACTGTGCATATAATACTTTTTGAGGAATGTTCTGAATACTAAACACAGTGCGCTATTAGACAATTTCCTTCTTGCTCCATCGTACACCGGGTACGTGCGCAGGATCAGACAACTGATTCCTGCGCATTTAAATAACTTACAATTGCGCGATAAGTATATCAGGTGCGGTGCTTTCTCGAAACCTGCAATCCGCTGAGTGGGCATCTAGGAAGTTGTTGTATTACGACTCCTAACTCTCCCTGACCATATTCTCGGAAAACAATTTACAGATTTTGTCACTACGCGCTTAATGCATATAGGTTGAGCTACTTGTTTCAGATCCGAGACAAAAACTTTGTACCAGTGGCTGCGAGTACTGCCTGGTGCACGCAGTTGCAGCAGTCACCTCAGCGTGAGGAAGGGATCCAGCTGCAATATCTGATGCGTCTTGTAATGCAGGCAAAATGTAACCGACGATAGGACGATGGTGTGCGGCTCCGCTTATCTGCAACATTCGTGCTATGGCATTGTAAATAGGGAATAAGTCTTACAGCTACATACTGAACCCGTTACAGCCTCTGCATCTTGCCACGTGTGACTGCACAATAGGCAAGTAATCCGTACTCGTGCATCGGTTTTATGGAGGGAGCGAACACAAAAATGGTATGTAACGGCTGGTTGGCCCGAGCATAATTACGCCCAACACCAACCTTCCTTAGGCTCATATGTTTCCATGACGTGAAAATCGAGCTCTGCATACTCTATGAACAGGCGACTTTTGGTCGTGCTCAAGCGCGGCAAATTTTTTGGTAACATCAATTATTCTCCAGCTCTACAAGTCGTCCGAAAACATAGCACAAGGTAATCGAATAGGCTGCGCTGATTCGTCGATGTGGCCCCAAGTAGTGTGTATTGGGGAAATATAATGATGATGGGTAAGCAGTATATTAGAAGGACGTGCACCTATACCCTTTATTTCCTGTGCGATTGTGCAGTAAGCCACCAACGCCAAACATCCTAAGCTGGTTGCGGAGGATATATGTTTCACTTTGTCGAACGTTTTAGTGACATATATCTAGTTTACAATCACTAATATTTCCCGGCTGAACACTTGGTACTATCCACGTCGCATCAACATCAAGTTATTGATATAGGACACGCACTTCATACATAAGAACAATAAAAAATGAATAATGATTTATCACGAGTAAGAGCATGTGCTTGAAGAGTCCCGTAGGATGGCGGGAGCAAAAATTAAAATTGAAGTATCATTAAATTAATAAATCGTTATTTTAAGCAGACTGGGATTTAAATGAACTAATGCATAATGATAATTTCAAGTGGGAATTTGATGTACACACACCAGATTGTATAAAGAGCCTGTATAATTCAGTATACGTGTGCAAAAGAAAAATAGAATCGACAACGCTCACTAGTGTGTGGATTCATTTGACAGACGTGGTATGTTAATCCCATTTACGGACATCCTGGCTACGCACATGGACACTTCTGCATGTATCCTCACCGCCACGTTGCGGAGAGGGAAGTTAGGCACATGGTTAGGTTTGCTTTATTTCGTCATCCAAGTAGAAAGTATTACAGCAAGTAAAGTAAGCTGGAATGCGTTTCATCAAGGCGTTTTTTGAATGGTAGTAATTTTGAGGCAGGGACATGGTGAGTCGGAAATGCATTCAATGCACGAGACACACGGATGGATAAAATGTTTCGTTGACAATCAAGCTGACTGCAGTGTATTACCAGTTTGGGCTAATGATATCTCGAGTTGGTATTTCGGATCAGCTGCAAAAGATTGCGACATAGATGAGTTAGTTTCGTCAGTATTATGTAAACTATGATTAGGTCTCCTCGCTGACGTCGATATTCATCACTATACAATCTCAGTGACTCAAGTCAGGATTAGTAGGATAGATGAAGCGATCCTCTAACGAGTTTGGTCACTATCCGTTGTAAACTGTCAAGTGCATAGATGTGGTGCTTGCGCCAGGAAGGTCAGGCCTTGATCGCGTATTCCATGTGAGGCCTCACATAGGCGTTCAGCATTTGCGGGAAGATTGATGAGTCAAAATTGCCGAAAGCCCTCCGTAAGAGTCCAAGGTATTGACTGGCTCTTTTGGATGACGTTTAGCTTGTCTCGAGCAAACAATATCATACTGCACGATCATCACGAAGTCCCTTTCTTGGGAAGCGTTACAACTGCTGATCCCCAAGGCTTAATTCATTGATATACTGATGGCGTGTGGTTGCGACTTTGCACTTGGTCATCTTGAAATGAAGCCGCTTATCGGATGACCAAGCAAAAGCCCTGTCGAGATCGCTCTGCAATGAAGTTTGACTAGCAACTGTCCTGATAGCATGTCAAATGTTGATATCATCTGCAAATGGTAAAAATATTCGACTGCAATACACTGGCAAGGTCGTTAACGAATGTTAAGAATAAGCGTGGCCACAGTACCGATCTTTAAGCAAGCCATACTGGACGTCAACTGGGTCGGAACTGGAGTTGCAGACTCCCACATGCAGCTGAAGTTGAGCAATGTGGTTGCCTATACAACCGAGTATAGGTCCTCCGATTCCATCGCTTAGAAACTTGTGAAGGAGAATGCGGTGGTTCAGACAGTCAAATGCTTTCGAGAAGTCTAGATAGAGAGCGTCGACCCTAAATCTGGCATCAGCTGACGCTGCTTAGTTTTCTCGGGCTAGCAGCAAGTTTGTAGTGCAGGATCGCTTACGCCGGAATCCATGTTGCTGTGACACAAGGATGTTATTTCTCAAGATACCCCATGAGCGCCTCTGCAAATATACGTTCCATTGCTTTGGATAAATCTGGGAGGAGAGTGATTGGACTTTGGTTCGGGAACTGCGCACGATTACCAACTTATAAATAATAGTGGCTAGTCAGTGTTTCCACCTTGTGGGAACCTGCATTTTGTCGTTGCAACTTGGTAAGAACTGAGCTATTGGTTAGGCCAGGTTCATGGCCACTGTCTTCAAGGCCTTCAGTGTGATGTCTTCTAAGCTAGGTGAGCTGTGCAATAACATTAGCGATTTCATAACATTGGCGGACGTGAATGATACGTAGTTTAACCATGGTAACGATGGAAGCTGTGTAAAAGGCGGATGAAATGTTGATACATTCTGGAAAGTGTGGATGACATGGTAGCGAAGCAGGTTGTCTGCATCTTGTGCTTTTTGCGCGAGCCCATCTGTTGTGTGTAAAACGGGGATCCCGCGCTGAACTAGGCGGAGTTTGTTCGCAGAGCTATAACACATTTTGGATTTTGTAATGCATTTCGCCGCTAAATGTTTTTGCGGATCAACTTGACGCAGAGGTCGCTTTGAGTTGTGTAAGCAACCCAGGTCAACTTACTTGAACAAACATTTTAAGCCCTTCAGGCTAAATCCCTAAAATACATGAATATTCTAGTACGGCTTCTGAGAAACAAATTCACTTCCTTTGAGCGAAGGACTTCGTCTTCGGACGCATTTGCCACTAGCGTAGTGGAATTGGTGACGAACCACAATCAGATTACTTTAAGCGGCTTTTCGGACAGAAAAGACCAGTCGGTTTCTTGAAGGTGATTTGACAGGATATCGTAATTTGTAACGACATAGGTTTCGACGTTGTTTTCACAGATGTAACAGATGAAACGAAGAAGCGAAAACCACGTAATCGCTACTGCCAAGTGGTGAATCTATGGTCACGGCGTCGACAATTAGTTCCTCCTTGGAGAGCACAAGGTCCAAAACAGCGGCTGTGTCAGCCGTTTCGAATCGAGTGTGAGAGGAGACATGGTTGTACACGGATACATCAGCTATCACCTCTTGCAAATCAGCCTTGAGTTATTCGATGTGCGATGCTGGAACTTTGATTGCATGCAGTTTGTAGTCCCCCAACTGAAGGATGTGTCCGTATGGTCGTGCGAGCACTCGTTTCATCTCAGAAGCTAGGCATTGTTCCATTTCAGATGTGAACATGCAGGACCGTAAACTGTTACTATTTAACACACATCACCACGTATTAGGTGCATACGACACAAAAGAGAATTGACGCGTCCTATTTATGTGTCCTAAATGACATCAACATAAATGTTCGATCGATAATATGCAGCACTCACCCTAGTCTACTAGGTCGATCATTTCGTATGGAGATCATGCCAGGTAGTGCAATCTCAGCATATGTGATCTCCGTGTTCAGCCATTTTTCTGTGCCCATAAATAGATCCAAAAACATGGAAACCTAAGAAATACGGAGTTGGATTAGCTTAGTGAGAATAACTTGTGCATTGAAATGCAAGCACATAAGGGCACCGGTGGTCAGAATC
>CALYDF020004892.1:0-14932 GCA_944474145.2 Dicrocoelium dendriticum | reverse complement strand
GTGATATGTTGGACGGTAAAGAGGGAAAGGGCTATGTGGTTAAGGTTAAATAAAAGGAAACGTAAAAGTAATAACACTGGCAGGTGGTAGGAAGGACTTTGGTAGGCAACATAGCAAAACTCTTGAGGTCGTTCGCACAAACGTGCGGAGCGACAATGTCAAGGTTTAGAAAGTGTGGAAGCCTTGGTATGTAGTTAATAGGTGCAAATAAAAGAAAGGGCAATAGGGATGGTTTTAGGCGTAGGACTAGGCAAGGGCACTAAGGAAGGTAACGAGAGACAATGCATATTTGTTAACAATAAATAGAGAAAAGTTATTAGTAAAACCGTTGATGCCTGCAGTGAAGGATAAATGTGAGTAGCACAGCCGGGCGTGTGTAGAAACACTGGGCAACCAAATTTTACTTAGAAATGCAACCGCTTGAATTATCTTTTTTTAACTCTTATGATTGCTTATGTGATGTATGCCCTTAGCGTACGCTTAGCTTTCTTGCAGCTATTCATACCTAAATATGAATGGCAATTGCGACTAAGCACCGGCAAATCGGACGCAATCGGCGCCATTTTACAGCCTTTCTAGGTATCTCAGGATGTTAACTTCTCTGATATCCTATTGGTTGTTCTGGATTTGTTTACCCATGGAGCAGGGCGTTTTGGGTTGTTCGCACCCAGTTGGATGAAATTTGACTCCGTATTTATTTTTCGCTTACCTCCGTAAGCAATGCAGGTTTGTATGTGTAGAGGAAGCTGTGAAACCCCATGTTAGTGGACGGCTAATTGCTAACTCATATTTGAAATCTTTCTTTTTACATGCAGTACAGCTAGGCGCGGCTATCATCGGCTTAGATACCGTTTGCAAAGCGTTGCTGCAACTCGTACAACGGACATTCTATTGCACCCTAAGCCGCTTTTGACGGTAAAGTAACCGTTTGAGGGAACAGTGAACTGCGTCACCTATAACAGGCTCGTTGCATGTGAAACATCAAACCGCAAACGCCACATTTTTCTTCTAACGCGGTTGTTTCTTTGCTTATGGACGCTCGGACAACTTACCAACAATTGTTGGTGCAGTTCCAAGGATCTGGATAAGTTTACCTATTCAGCACTGCTCAGACGATTGACAAGATGTGCGATTTTAGGCGGCGTCGGGTTCGTAACGGAAACTATTAACGTTTGCAACTGCATGGACTCTGCTGTTGCGTTGTAGTCCGCCAGCCAACGGATGCACATAGGCACTTGGTCTGTATATGGATGCATACATCAGAAACGGCTTGCTCATAGGATACTCATGCTATTTGTATGCCGTCTATAAATGTATACACAGCAGCTACATTCTTTTATAAAATGGACAGATATAGGGTTCCATGAAGCAACCCATAATGAAGCGCATTCCCTGGTGAGATCTCTCAAACTATGGAGGCGTCCGGCATTTCCATTCACATACCACTCTATCACCAAGGTCCGAGTAAACTACTCGTAACGAGGGTTATGCTAAATGGCGCAGCGCTAGGTTGCACGCGAACGTATTTAGAAGGCAAACTACACGGTGAACGCAGGCGCTGCTCTCTAGTAGCTCATGTCTGCTACGAATGCACTCAGTGTTGAACTGTGACGCTTACAGGAGAACTTCCGAATGCTACCAGACGTTTCGAAATGCTACAGCAGGGCGGTCCAATGCAAGGGTAACTTTCTTCAACCTTAAGTTAACTTTCTCAACTCGGTTTGTTATATTCCCAAAAAGCACTAGTCCAACTTGGACGCGGTTTGTCCACGATCATGTTTATTTACAACCAGTGGGATGTAAGGTAACGCACAAATCTGAGGTCTATGCATTAAAGTAGCTATAAGTCTTGTTAGAATCTGAAACAAGGATATTGCGTATGGAAATAGATTGTACTCAGTCCCCGTGTCCGAACTTGCCCTACGATGAAATAGAAAACGGTCAAACAATGTTTGTTAACAGGATGTACCGAAGATGTTCCACATGATTCCTGATGACCTGGCAAAGTGAAATTGGCACCACAAAATGTCGCTTTGAAAAGCGGCGCGCGCTGCACCCTTTTGAGAAGCCAATTTTTCAAAGCAAATTATACTTGTGCTTAGGCCTTTGACCTAAATTACTCGCGCAATTCCGTATTCCTCCACAGACTTGCCAACCTGATGCAACTTCACTGCAGGTAATAAAAGATCCAAAAAATCCTTACACTTAACGTCAGGTTTTACCTTCGGACCAACATTGCGGCTATCAACGCTGGTTAATGGTTTTCTGTATCGAACCACGATGAATCGGTTCCTACAGCATGTAGGCGTGTGTTAACAGAAAGGTTGCACGGACTGAATAAACTCATCATTCTTTAGGCGGCGATTGATGGGGTCGCTCAAAACGGAAGCGGTTAACTGTGTGGTTGTGAGGCAGATGGAATGTCTTGATTTTAGGATTGCTTCCTGTTCTGCGGATGTTCACGTGAGCTAACAGCTTCAGTATACTAGAAGTAGCAACTTACTAAACATGTCACAACTGTACCTTTTGTCTTGCAACGTGAGCAGCGGAAAATTAAAAACTAACCTTGTCTTACTTTACGCTCGACGCGTTGCAAATTCTGATGCTGCGGTAGCAAACGTTGACATAATGATGCTTGCTCTGACAGCATAGTCATGAGTTCAGCAAAACTTCATGATAACGCCCAAGGAAACTGCTCCGTAAATCAGACTTCAAGGTGTACGGATCCAAAAATACTGTACCTACCATTTATCGTGCTCGCAACAGAGTTAAATAATTGAAATATCACCTTTATGCACAATTGTATGAAACTACAAAGACAGAAAGATAGCCGATAAACATGCAATAGAATGACTACAAAGTATTTAGTGTGCACTAGGGTTAACGTGGTAATGGTGCTGCGACTGCTCGGCTGCCGCGCTACTGCATCCTTTATACTCTTTGCGCAGAGCGCTAAACATCCGTCGCGCATAGCGGAATTTCGAAGCTCAGGACGACGGTAATTAGCAATGGCAAGCATAAGCTGAACCTCCTTAACGATATGCTTCTATGGCTAAATACCACTTGCCATTTACGCAGCTGTAAATGACGGCCGTCATATCCCAAGTATGTTACAATACGCCATCCAACGTCACGATCATTTCATTTGACGCGTTTGGACGATAACCGAACAGTGTGACAAACGTATTGCCTCACATGATCCAAGCAACTGGGTCGCATTCTGTTTCACCTGAAATTCACATTGCATTCCTCGACTGATTGTGTTTCACTCTGTCATATTGGCGGTTGCGGTAAGTTAGCAGATGTTGGTTCCAAAACCTAGCATCAGTTTGGAGCGCTGTTATATCCCTATTTTTGGTAGTTAACATTTACCTCTCAAAGCTTGTGTAAACTCTTCTGTCCCAACCAGCAAAATAGCTGGGTATTCATGTTGCTCCGTATTAGCCAATGCACTGAAAAACCTTGATAGACACATTTCCTGACCCCTAATTTATTGAGCAGTTCATTGGGTTGTTGAGCAAATGGAAGCCATTCTGTCAGCTCCGTAACCTTCCGGGCATCGCGATGGTTGCTGGAATCTTTGCAAAACGAGCTTCTTTAGAGGACCGCTGCAATTGCATTGGGGGCAGCAAAATCCATGCGCGCTCAGAGGTTGAGAATCAAACAGGCGTTTTAAACGTTCTTCTGCCTCCGCATCGACAACGGTTTCCGGCAAGCTCATCCAGTCATTCACTACCCGGGTGGATAGAGCCTTTGCCGACAGCATACGGCGCCACCGCGGTTTTACATGTTTCCAGCGGTGGCCTTCAGTTGCACTCATTGTGTTGAAACCAAACCACGGTTGTACTTCACTCCCCAGTTCACACCTCAGAATACCTGGAGTAACTAGCCCTTCCTCACGGCGACGACAATTATCTAAATAGTACAGGTTCAACAGTTGAAGTCGTAGGAGTAAAGATACGTCCGGCAAAGTTAGAACTGGTTTGGATCAACGCCGTTTTACCTGCTAGGTTATATCAATTTCAGATATAATAAGAGGATTCGCAGCAGGCAATCCGCACACAAGAATTGGGCGCACATGCAAAGCAAACAATCGTCTGCAGTGCTAGGGTCAGGCGCGGAAAGGCGCTTTGTGTAGCGTGAAACATGCTGTAGGCAGCGACGACCCCCTTTCGGGTGTCGTCGATTTAGTTGATATCTGGATACTCAAGCACTTGGTGGTCTCACTCCTGGTTGACATTACTGAGAAAGAAACCCCCGATATCGTACACACTAAATGGCTCAGGAGCACCGACCGGAAGTACAGGGCATTTGTCACTGTTAATAGGCAACTGCTACTTTATTGACCAATCGTGGAGCAGCTCGAGCGTCGCTTGTTATCTGTCTGCATCTTTCAGACGGGATGCCACAAGCCACCGCTTCAGATCATTTGTCTAGGTTAAGCAGTCAGCCTTCAGGTCAAAAGGCAGTTAATTAGGAAAGTTATTAAAGAGTTTGGGACCGAGTGCAAGATGCTAGTGGACATCACTATTCATTAGAACTTGAGTCAAAAGCGCTTCGTTTAATTTAACTGGTGTGGAGCGCCCGTCCAGGAATTCGGATAACAAAATAGAAGACACATATGACGCCGATTCCCTAACGTTTGAAGGAAAGCCGCTTACTTGATACCTTGTCAAAAGCTTCGCTGAAATCAAAAAACACAGCCTCTGGGCGCTTCTTGTCATTTAGGTACTTTGCTTGTTTGTGCTATCCATCAGTAAATTTGTGGCGCATGAACGCGTTTTTTGGAAAACATGCTGCAATGAGGGTTGGTCTCCAGAGCCTCGAGATGAAGACGAAGGGCCCATTTCATGAGTTTTCACAATGTCAAAACCAGGCAGGTGGAACCTTCGCAGTTTACCACGCTGTAAGTAGATTTAACGGTACACCAATTCCGAGCATTTGGCAGCCGCCCGAAATCAAAGGCACGACGGATGAGCGGATGGACAGAAGCGACAATGTGACTATTCATGGTCTTGAGAAAAAATGAGTGCCAACCGTCAGGATCAGACTAGGAAAACTGGTCTAGGTCAAGCAACCGTTACATTACAACGCTAGTGTTAACAGCCATGCGCTCAAACAAAGGAGGAGTAGTGGACGCAACGCTATCTGTTTCGGTCGGTTAGACTGAAGTATACTGCAGGGAAAGAAGCTGGTTTTTGTGACGTCTTCGTAAACTAGATCCACTTACTCACAAGGAAACCGGGCAGGCGCCTCACTGTTAGCAATGGTGCTCCGTTAAGCTACTAGAAGAACGCCTTCGTGGTAGTACCAGAAAGTGCAGGTAACTACAGCTCGTATTTTTGGCTTCTCTTGCGTTTCTTATGCCGTAAGCATTCCTGATCGTTTTGTAGTAGCCCTAATCAATCTCATATTGCGTAATTCTGACACGAGCTCATGGCTTACGCCTTCTTTTCAGCAGTGATCTCAATTCGTGCTCGAGCCAAGGAGGATCCCTGGAGTAGGGTTTTAGTTACAGAAGGTGACCACCCGTACAACAAGCGCCGTCAACTTGGAGTAAAAGTGATACAACGCATCGTTAACATCGAGGTGTTCAGGAATACTCCAGTCGACAACGCTTGCGGCCCTTTTCATACGAAGTCTTTCAGACGCCAAAGATTCCGTCATTCGACGCGTTTGCTGTGAACAACGTAGCAGCGTGCACACTAGTGTGAAACGGAACAGGTAGCAAGGTTGTTAGTGGGCTGCAATACTGCAAGTTTGTGATGTCTGATTGCGCCGGGTGAGCATGAGATACAGAATATGTGGCGTCTGCTCTGTAGACATACGGGTTGACGTAGTGACACGTTGAAGACAACTACAATAAAGCAAGTTCACGAATAAGGTTTCCTCAAAGGAGGCTGAAATTTAATCGCGACGAGGCAGGTCCCAGTCAATGGAAGAAGCATTGAAATCTCCAACGATAATACAGTTCTGTCCTGCACCATGCCTGCTGATGGAAGCCATCAAGCAAGCTCGGATCCTGAGGGCACTCCGTAGACTCCACCGAATGGGATAGTACCCTGTCCATCATGAACCGGAGACAAATGGGCATGGAACCCAGCGCCCGTGCCACTATATGTGCTTTGATGTCTGCCTCCCAATTAACCATTACGCCAACACTGGACCTCCCGCCTGCTCGATCGGATTGGGAGAGGTAGTATCTTGGGATAGCCACCCTTGAATCAGTGATATCAGTAAATATCCAGGCTTAAGTGAGCGCCAGCAAGTCTGGACTGGTCTCTACAGCAATCAGCTGAATCTCCTCCAATTCATGCCTTAGCGTGCGCACCTCGGGGGTTGATACAAGCAGTCAATTTGGGTGCCTTAATATTCCTGGTTGACGAGAATAGGCAACCAACGTGCTTGTGGGGTCTCCCGAACTAAGCAATAATCCCCTAAACTAAGATCTGTTTCACCACATCCCTGGCGAGTTCGCAGCTACTCCACAGTATTTTTGTTTTTATCCGATCCCCTGGAGAAAGTTCTCGTTGTACGTAATGCGGCTCACCTTTGAGGCGCGAGTTCCGTCGCAGGACCCGTAGACCCTCCTAGTCTGTTTGGCAGCCGACATTGAGGGGGCAAATCTTGGGTGGATCTTATTTCTTCCTACCGGTCCCGAATGCAGCGACGATGTTAAACTCCTGTTCGCCTTCATCAAATAACAAAGAGATTAACCGCACGATAAGTATTTGCTCATCCGGAATTCTTTTCGCAGGAGTAGCTTTGTCCGATTCAACCGCGTTCATACTGATGAAGCAACAGCTTCGAGAAGGTTGAGTACACTTAGGAATATCCGGCAAGCTGGAGAAATCATTATTCTTTATCAGTTTCTGTTGCTCATAATGCAACTGCGAGTTATTGATAACCTAAACTTCACAATTGCCGAACTTTTGTTAGTATCCTATATCTGTAATCCAGAGGACATTTGCAGTTCTAGCTGAACCATTGCCACTATTGCTACCGGAAATCAGATTAGCGCGAGGAAGTTATTGCTGTAAAGATTATGAACTTAGGTTGTCATTTGTCCTACAAATTGATAATAATGTTTTATTGTGACCTGACTTGACCGTATTAGAATAAACATTTTTAATTGCTTTATCAGTAGATATATTTTAATTCTTTATCCTCATGACCGATGTTTTCTTAGTTCCATCTTCCACTGTTTACCACTTATTTTGACAAAATTTATGCTGTGCGTGTCCAGACTCAAGCCCTACCTACCCGATGCCAGCCACCGAGTAGGTCCTAATCCACTCACGCACTTGCTTCGGAGGGTCACTTTTGCGCAGACAATTCTCTTCTACCCCAGCGACAGGCGTTTTCTTTCCCCTCACCATACTGCGTTCGGTGTTCGTTCTTACCGCACATCCACCTATTAATCCACTTAGATAGAAGCATTTATGCAAGGCAGGTACGGAGTTTGTCAGGTTTGTCTTATCCAGTGCCACCAGGCAGGTCCCAGTATATTGACGCATCTGCTTCAGATGGTCTCAATCACAATGAGTAGAACGTTTACCCTTAACGACACGCTTAGCTTCCTTCCCCTTTTACCCGAACGATGCTTCATCCCCATCCAACCTTCATTATATCCCCCTTATTTCGACACAAGCCCCAACATGCACAAAACCAAGGTAAGGCAACCTAAGCTTTTATTTATAGAAGAGAGGCCAAACAAGAGAGAAAAACGTAATTGTGAGCTGAGACTCATGATGGTGGAGCCGAGAGGCAAAAGTCAATCAGAGACCTGAAATTGCAACTTTGCAGTGGAGCAAACATAAAGGTAATGGGCCAGACGGAGGCCAGTATCATGAGGCTGTTTCTTATGCCAATGAAAACTGTAATCAATGGTCAAAAGGAGAGAAGCTTTTGTTTGAGACCTATAGGCATTTGGAGCCGGAGGCCGGTGCGGTCCAGGAGGTTTAAGAGTGCGTGGCGTAGTAGGAAAGCGAATCAAATGTGGTCTAGTATGTTGTGCTGACGCTATGGGAACCTAAACCACCATTGAACCGATGCGATATGGACCAGAGAAGAGGCCAAACAAGAGAGGGGGACGTAGTTGTGAGCTGAGAAGCATGAGAGTAGAGCCGAGAGGCAAAACCCAGCCATCGACCTGAAATTTGAATTTCGGTAGAAGGACAAAGCATGCAGGTAATGTACAAGACGGAACAGAGTACATGAGGCAGTTAATTATACAAATGAGAACATTTGCCGACGGCAGCCGATGCTCGAATGAGAGAGGTCTTGATTTGAGACCGATGGGTATTAGAAGCCTGAGAGGCCGGACAAGTCCAGTAGGTTTAATAATAAGTGTCACCGTAGCAAAGAGAATCAAACGGGGACTAGTAAGTTGCGCTGGCGTTTGAGATATCTGTACCGTCACTAAACCGATGCGATATGGACCAAAAGATAGGCCAAACTAGAGATGGAGACGATACTTGTGGGCTGACAAGAATGATAGTGGAGCCAAGAGGCAAGATTAATCTAGGACATGAGCTTTCGATTTAGGTAGGGGGACCAAGCGTACAGATAATGAATCGGACGGAGACGAGAGTGATAAAGTCGTTACTTAAACCGGGTAATCCTTTCGCAACGCCAATACAAAAGCGCACACACAAGCACGTGACCCCATAGTTAGTATATACACTCACATAACGGGTTAGGTTGGTAAGGAATCGTTCCTCTCACTGTCTTGTTCCTTGCCCCTCCTGCGAGTCTTGCAACGAAGGTTTAAGTAAACTTACCTTCATCTTCGTATCTCGTTAAAGCTCCCGACGGTTATCCCCTAAAATCCTACGTCGTTTGCGGACTGTCCGGACTACCGCCCAGTACATTCCTTCCCCCGCATCGTATCTTCCATTGTTTTGAACAAATGGTTTAAATTTATAATCACTATTTATAAGTAACCACAAAAGGCTTCGTCATCCTGCAAATGCTCCGCTTACTCTAGTTGCCATGGCGTGACGCTCTGTTCACGTCACAGTGGATTACTTCAAGTTTTCGAATTCTCATCTGTTTTGCGTCGTCATCCTATGGATACACTACCTACCTCGCCAGTATGGTCTGACATCAATCTTATGCCCAATGCAGTTTTATGCATTATGGTATGTACTATTGCGTTCGGCCATACCCGTACACTGGAGCACACTATGAAGCTTTTGATCCATAACTTCTATCTTCAACTGGTTTGAACAATTGAGTTTACACCTTTTTGTACCCCCGAAACATCACCGCTTCCCTTTTAATGCCAGGATCTTGACGCAATTATACCATGGCTGTTTTACTTACCACGCAGCTGTGGGCCGCCGCATATCCCACGACTTTCAAATGGATATCGACTGCAGTCGGTCATTCGAGAGACCACAGAAAGCTCTGCTGAGCGGCGTTCGGGACTAGCTTGCAAAATTGAAATCACACCTGCCTTATATGATGTGACACCCTTAGTAAACTTAATGTAGGCTTGCATTTTTCCTGTCTGCTATCCTATCTTACTTGAACCTTTATTAGCTCTTATCTGGCGACCTTATCTCATCAGATCAGCGCACAGCCGCTCCTTGTTGGATGCTCAGCTGTCACTTACTCGTCTGCGACACCTAATTATTTGTAGTTCAGCTCTCTCACTTGCTTCACCCGGCTCGGGCTACCTTAGTTATATTCCATTAGCACCCCAGCATGATTCGATTACCTTCGCATTGCTGCTTCTTAGTCTCTTATGCTCTGAACTATTTAACCACCTTATTGTAGGCTTGCGCCTCTCCTGTGCGCTGTTCTTTCATCTCGAAAGCTTTCTTAACCACCTGTAATGCAAGCATAACACATGTATTCAGCGCAAGCGGCTATTTTGCCTCACATTTCTGGATTTTCATGTATCTTACTCGCTGTGATGTCTCAGGCATTTTAATCTGTAACCCTTTAGCTCTTTGGTTAGCATTCCCTGGCTCTATCAAGCTTGTCACTATAACCTTAACACCCTATAAGGATTTGCCTTGTTGCTCGCTGCTGCGGTCAGGCCACATGCTCTGATAACATCGGCAACCTTAACTTATGCCTGTATTCCAGCTATTTGTTGCCATTTCGTCGATTAAACTTTCTTCGCTTATTAGTTCATTAATTCTCTCATCTAGTCAGCACACAGACGCTCGTTAGCTTCTCATATATAGATGTTCAGTTATCACTTATTCGCTGCTATATCTGCGACCCGTACTCATGTATGAGTCCAACATACTCACTGGCTTTTCCTGGAATAGCATACCCTAGTACCATTCACATAGCATCTTAGAATACCTCGTTTCTCTGTGCGACGCTGTGTATACATTTGTTTCGCACGTTTGTTTTCCCTTGATTGAGCTATATTACTTCAATTATCGCTCAATCCTTTCTCATCTAGTCAGTACATCAGCTCCTTAACCACTCCACTGTAGGTGTTCCGCTTCCATTTTGCAGCAACGTTATCGACATTTGTTCAAGTAGGAGTCCAGCTCTCGCACTGGCTTTACCAAGCTCAGGCAGCTGCAGCACTATTCTCTCAGCACCCTTGCGTCCTCTTTATATGTCTAGCTCCCCCGTTTACATTTACTTCGCTCTTGATTCGTATCTTTTTGCTGTTTTCCTACTAATTGACCATTAAATCTTTCGCGTTGCAAGCTATTTATAGTTTCAATTACCTATCCAGCTTTTCCTCTCAAATTAATCTGGCTACCTGCTGTTTATTCATAATACAAGCGCCGTCAAGCTTCGAATTCGTTTTACTTCCTTTCCGCGCAATAGCCGCATCATAGTAAACTACTACGTAGATTGCTTACTGCTACAGCGCTCAGGTTATCTATGTAAATGTTAGCAATCTACCTATACGGCCATTGCTTTTCGTAAAACGTTCAAAAGACACTTTTATCACAATCATGGTTGCACATTGTACATCGTTTTGTCTCCACTCTAAATGTTACAACGTAGAACTTTAACATTGCGTGTTTCCACGCCTGTTCCTAACGGCCTTGTTTCGCTGCCTCCTTCCCTTTACTTCGAGGTCTAGAACTTCTTGGGGATCTGGGACTGGACCGAGAAACAGCTTTTGCCCGGGAAAGGACATATTAACCTACAAGGACCTACAACGTACATGGCTGTACACCAAATGGAAATAACTGCACTCACTACCACGACCGTTATCCAGTAAGAATAGCTGGACACGATGCGTTCACACTCCTGAAATGTGTACATAACCTGATGAATCCAGGCACAAGAAATTGACGTTTTGCTCACCTGGCCACTAACAACGACGATTCTTCGTGAACCATCCATCCCTGGTTGGCCTCAGCGAGTATGGCGGCCCTGACCAAGATATCCGAGCAACTAACAGAGGAAATTGGAAGTCATTTGACTGCCGATAGCCGGGCGTGCAATCCGTCGGCAAGCTGCTCTGCCAGTTGTACATTAGTGTACAAACGGATTTAAGACAGTATTTCAGGACGTGGTGGGGTTTTTCCTAGCAAGCGTTCTCCCTATAAACAGCCAAAAATGTCCGTTTAACAACACTGTGACGTGGCGAATGTGACACGCAATTGAATAAAGTCACTGCCCACAAGTACATACTAGCAAGTCGACTAGAATCATAATTCAATATTTTACTGGCACGTTCATGCATAAGCTACTCCCTGTCTACATGTATTGTTTTCGCTACACGTATAGTGCCCTGAATGCGGTACGCACGCTAAAACTCAGCGTATTGTCATTCCTTGACGACTTTATTCCTCATGACTAGCTTTAAAGTTTCCGCATCCTGCACAACTTTCGGTTTACTGCCGTTACATACATAGCAACGCGTTTGTTGCGGAACACAATTGCCTGTAACCATTGAACATGCCTGGTTTGCTGTGCCTCGATAAATTCAAGAATAAACTATTTATTTATTTAGTTATAAGTTCGAAAAATCTTACCATAAAACTTTAGTTCCATGCAGATATTATGCTTACCTGCTATGGTTATTCCACTTGGACCTGACTGCAAAACTAACTTGCCATGTAGGTTATCCACTCGGATAATTTTACGGCGTGTGGAATATCCGACCCTCATTACTCAGGCGTCCCTGCTCATCTGCTGCCGTCGGTTCTAAACGTTACTGGTCAATTCTGGCGATGAATTTTGCTCAGCCAAAGGACAAATGAATGTACTACGAATGCTAATAGCCCCGCGGAAAACCAGTCGTAAAGTTGCGTTGCAAGTAGCTCACTGAAATACGACTGGTAAGCATATGCTGTGTTTCAGGTTCAGTTCAGTTCAGATAGGACTAGAACGATAGGAGAATCCCGTGCGTGTTCCCTCTTGAGTGGATCGTTGAGCCAGGAATTGATGAAGTGCTCAGTTATCGATGGGAACACCAGTATCGCACCCTGGCCAACCAGTTAATGCCCACGTTTCCTGACCTAGTAGTCCTTGCTGTAGCAGTCACGTGAAGTAAGCAAAGGATAGGAAGAAAAATCGAAGGTACAGAATAAGGAAGTGTACTTAAATAAGAAAATAATACAAATGCGTGAAGAAAAGTAGAGAAAAGAAAATCGAAGTACGAAGATGCGTGGTACTCAGGAAAATGGAAATGTTTCATGTTATCACCCAAGAGCGTCAAGTTGCTGCTCAAACCCCTTAACCGTAGATTCCGTGATAACACTTTCCGGAAGCATTTTCCAGCAGTCAATAACGCGGCGTGACAGCCGGATTTCCGCCCTAATCCGATCGGACTGCGGTTTGTCCAGCTTCAAGGAATTGCCGTGTAGAACAGACAATCTAGCGGGACTAAATAACCAAGATAAATCTGGACCAACCTTCCCAGTTAAGGTACGGTAGGTTAGGATTAGGTTTCCTCTAAGCCATCGGTAGTGCATTGAATGCATACCCAAACTAAGTAGACTCTCGGGGTATGTTCGTCCCCGTAATCCCTCGACTGACCTAGTACCCACTCTTAAAACCCACTGTAGCTCCATTTTGTCCCGGACGAGGCAGGGCGGACAAGCCTGGACGTAGTATTCCAGATGAGGCCGAACGAAAGCGGAGAACAGCCTCATTAAGCTGCCGCCCATCAAGACTCCGAAAAACGTCGAATTTACCACAACATGCGGAAACCTCTGCTTGTGGCCTTCTTCCAGTTGTCGCTAGAGTGTAAAGCCGAAGAGTGTACGACGCCTAGGTCAATCTGGCTAGATACACGGAGGAGTTCGACCCCACCGACCACGTATATCGTAAGAGGACAATCTCCTCCAATTTGAAGAACGGTGTACTTTGCTTGATTTATGGGCAGTAACCATAAAGTAGACCAGTCCCAAAGCTTATCCAATGCTTGTTGAATATCTTCGGAACCCCCAAGAACCTCGACAATGTTCCACAGCTTCACGTCATCAGCAAATAGCGGCGATGGTACCTCAAGCTCCGCGGGTAGGTCATTCACATAGATAGAAAACAGCGGCGGTCTACGGACCGAGCCCTGTGGTACGCCACTGAGGACAGACTGCCTAAACGATAGGCCCCGGCCTACCCGTACACATTGTTCTCTACCCTCCAAGAAGGCAGTCACCCAATGAAGGGCGCGGCCGGATGCCCCGTTGGAGGACAGCTTTTGCGCGAGCCTCAAATGTGGTACCCTATCAAAGACATTCGAAAAGTCGACGAGAAGCACTTATAGCACGTGGCCGTTATCCACTGCATCCGCCCCACTTTCGCGAACCACCAGTAGATTTGTCAGACAGGAACGTCCCTTCCGAAATCCGTGTTGCACATTGCTAAGTAGATTAAAGCTACTCAGATGACCCTCCAATGAATGTCTCACCAGTTTCTCGAGGAGTGGTGGTAATTTTCCGCCCGGCAAGCCTTTTCCAAATAAACAGCCACAAATATCCGCTTAGCAAAACTGCAACGTGGCAGGTATGACCACCACCAAACTAAAGCCAATGCCCACTGCTAAAAACTGGCAATGATGGCCTTAACCAAACTTTATGAACAAATCTATATACAAACAAATCCTTACCATTTCGTCCAACAAAGTTTATTGTATATTCTAACGGGTTCCAACGCACACGGAATATGGGAAACCAAGCTCTATAACTATTATAATCCCCGTCCAGTTTTCCCACAACCAATACGTATTGAGTTTACCTTGTCTTCTAGCTACTTTCTGGCTGACTCCAATGAACATGTCCCTCATGACGATCATGCACTGTTATTAAAACCACGTATTTTGCGACCACCTACCTTCGTCGTTCTGTGTATATATGCTTATTTTGTTTCTGTGGCTCTGACTACCACTTGATCACGCGTGTACTGGTGTGTCTCCTTCATTCGAGGATAACGTGGTTGCATATCATGCTTAGGATACCCACCTTATCATAACTTTAAATGTGCACCTGGCCACGTGGCGGATAAAGCAATTATTGACTTGTAAAGCAGATGAAAGTAAAAGTAAGGGAATTTTGTGAGGTTCACCCACTAAGTTGGCAAGTATTTATTAACGGAACTTAGAAAACTGTTAAATGAAGCATTGACCTTTGTTTGACACTGATGTTTGTTGAAAATGTTAGCATCTCAAAATTTTCCTACAGTTATATATTTACCTACTTCGTTAGCCTGCATAGATTTACTGTCCTCGTTACTTCGTTTGGACACGCTATCTAGTCTTGTTTGTAGGTTACTCATGAGTCACCCCGCTATCGGACAAATGATAAATAAACGCACCCGGGTCAGCAAAAGCAGCAGACACTAGCCTTACAAGTATACGCGTGTAGTGGAGTGAAAACTAGTCTTAATCTACAACACCTGAAGGAAAGGATTAGTATCCGCTAAAAGTATCAACACGCTGACCTTTAGTAGTGACGGTTGCACCAACTCCACTGATATTGCACACTCCCTGATACGA